>LUCH01017972.1:0-20474 GCA_013368495.1 Paragonimus heterotremus
AGCTATCGAACTAGCCTGGATGAGCAAAATTTACCCTCAAATGACAACCACCTATTCCGTAGTCAGATATCTACCTATTGCAGTGAAAAAATATCATTCTTAGATTATTCGTAATCATTATTCAACCACAAAACTAGCCCCATGACAACGTGCCATTCACAGAAGTTCCCCATCTTTGGTTGGTCAGTGGATTAGAAAAGACAGGACAACACCTGGCCTACTCTTGGTCAGCTTCGCCGAGTCGGCCACGTGTTTACTGGGTTTGATAAACAAATAATGATAGTTATAAAAAAGAAGACAATAAACATTTTATATGCAGCCGTGGTAAAAAATTTGCATACTGCAGACACAAATAAGAGCAAATTGAGGGTCGGCTTTCAATAAACAACCCAAACATGCTTCAACGGATTCACCGTTCTGCATCACACCAGACGAGAGACGATAAACGTACCAGACGATCTTCAACAGATTCAACAACTACTTTGAAGCATATAATCAGAAGAACACGCGGAGTTGGTATCCAAAGATGTGTTGATTAACTTGCAGCAACAGTTTGAATACAGCTGTTCTGCGTGCTCGAAGTACTGTCCATTGAATCGGACTTTTCGTAAATGAAGGTGGCGAGGCGGTCTGAAAAGTTAGCAGAACAGTGTACAAAGTGAACTCTCAAATACAATACGTGAGCCCTTAAAAGTTCGTTCCACGCGTTACATTTATGTAGAAGTTGGTTGGCCTTGCAAAATGCAAACTAAATTGGCGAGGTAAAAGTGAAACTGGCTAATCAGAGACATACGTCAAAACTGAATTATAGCACGTTATGGCGCTAAAAGATGAAATTCAGATGATAAAATATTCTTTCATTGGACCTCAAAACTATACCATTCTCTTAGAGGGGGGGGAGTGAATTTCCCCTATCACCTTCCACTGGAGATTGCAGTCATCCGTAGGAGTTGGTTCGGGCGGTTGACTGCATTTGGCGAAGTGCGCGTCTGAAGCGGTCTGTTTAGTGTACTGGCAGGACGCTGGTGGTGGTCTCGGCATAAGACGACGGAACTGTTTGATTGACCCGCATCCGGATCTGCGAACGTGTTCTACAAGATATCCAGCGGAAGCAACTACTAGTTTACTGTTGTTCCTGCGTTCGCATGCCGTGAGTGCAGCCGGTTAAGATGTCGTTTCCGTAAGTTGACACTGACACTGACACCATGAAACGCCTTTCCATGACGGTGACTCACGGTTGCGTTCGTCCGGTTGATGTGACCAGACCGATGGTCATGAATATAAGTGGTTACTACAATAGTGAAACCGTTGTCAGACTTTGGGCTGACAGCATC
This sequence comes from Paragonimus heterotremus, assembly GCA_013368495.1. Lineage (NCBI taxonomy): Eukaryota > Metazoa > Platyhelminthes > Trematoda > Plagiorchiida > Troglotrematidae > Paragonimus > Paragonimus heterotremus. The sequence continues at coordinate 1,335 of LUCH01017972.1, forward strand.
GTAGGAACTAGAGTATGACGGGAATGTGTGAAAAGTGTGACCAACGGAAGCTCCGTTTGATGAGTGTAGACAACGTTTTGAAACACTGACGCCTGACCTGTTTTATAATGTAGGGATATATTTCTATTTTTTGTACACTGGTCAACCAACTGGCGACAAAGTGAATGTTATGCGAGTTCGCACAATAATCTGTCTAACCGTAGTGGATTAAGTTTAGAAGACAGACGGATCGATATATCGTGTGCTTCAGCTACTGATTGTTGTGGATCCTTTTCATACTGGCCACATTGTTACCATGTGTGACAGTTTGTGAAATGAACTCAATTCACAGCTTGTATCATCCACCTACAATATTTTAACAGTTCAGTCCACGTGAATACAATGAATGTGGCGAGAATGAGTAGCATTCGGATTGTTTTCAGTTGAGATATATAATTCATTTCGTTATAAGTGTAGCTTTTTGTCTAATACGCATTCCATTCACTTTCAGCTATACTATCGTGTGATTTAGAATAGTCTACACACGTACTGTGTTATAAGCCTTGTACACATATTGCGTTATACGCCTCGTAGACGGGTATAACTGGGTGCGTGTTTTCGATCAGACTTCATTATAGAAGTTTTACAAAAAGAGAATTTTTGCGCGTGATTTTAGTGTTCTGTACGAAGCGGACTAAGAAGTCCATCGTGAAGTTTACACAGCACTGTTTTACACGGATTAAAGGATGCAGATGTACACAGTTTTTACAATCACTTGCATAGTGGTGGTCGTTGCTGGTAAGTTTTCGCTTCATTAACATCGTAAAACTGCAAGCAGACTGAAAAAATGAATTAACTGGAATCACCTTAAGTGACTTGAAATGTCGTTAGGAATGTTGCCAAGCATAAAGTCATATGAATGGTTAGGAACTATACTGTTATAATCAGCAAAATGAATGTTTTTATAAGTATGAAGTCATGCTGTTCCCTTGTTTGTTAACTAGCCATCAAACTAGATCATACAGGACAGTTTTTCAACTACAACATAAAACAGATTTACTAGAATCAGTTACTTCCATATACTGAATCCTCCTCGCACGTCTGTGGGAAATCGACGTTTACGCGTGCTTATAAATAAAACACTACAAAACAGTGTACAGGAACTTGCAAACAAAACTGAGTACGAAAGAAATAAACCTGGATATAGGAATAGTGTCATTTACACATTATTGCTTTACTATGTGGAATTGTTTGGATGTCTCAGAAGAGGTTGAAATGACATAGCTGTACTGGGGAAGAGTGAACGTTGCATGTTAACTGTATCTCACTGGATTGAATGTTCTTTTCAATGTGGACAGCAAGGCGCAGTACATATGCGATTCCAAACGGACGGTTAATCGGATTTATTTTAAATCCCTTGGCCGTCTTTATCACCAGTTCTTTTTCGCCAATCAACCCGAGCTACCATGCACATATATTGAAAAAGACAAGGATATAGACTAGTTATGTCCTCTTGGTTTTCATCGACAGGTACACTTTCATTGTGAATTTTATTAGCCTATCCTGCATTAATCTTTTTAAGTTAGACCTCAGTGGGTTGTTTAATATGCAACGTGTTATAAATCGACAAACGTTTCCGAAAGCAACCAACTTAACGTGAAGTCAGTGGGTTAATGTTCAGTATGCTTGTCTCAGGGAACCGAGGCTAAGAGCTAAATCACTGGGCAAAAATAGTATACAGACGCTACTGACAAACGCGAAAAAAAAACATCAACCAGTATAATGTCTTTGAGATGGGCCGGTTTTATAGCATATCTGCAGAGGGGTATCTTCAATGGAATGTGAATAAGATGCATTCTTGTTAGGCGATTTCTCCATCACTTTCCGACATTATAAGACGTAACTTTTTCAGTACGTGTACATAGACATAAACAGAGTTTGTACGAGCTGTCTAGAAAATTGTAGCAGTTACAGGTAAAAATGAACGCAGTCACAGAGTTCTAACAACAATTACTACAACGTTCGTGTTCAGTTCTGGATTACGTTTATCATCGTGACGGTTACTCTTCTAAGATGAACGTTTTCCAAGGATTTCTATAAAATCTCAACCACCGAGTCAGCTCTTGTGTTTCGCTTTGATCCATACAACATCATATAATTATTAAACAGTTCAAATCACACTATCATATTTTGTTTTACAGATATCAGTTTCAAACCCTTGAGTAAGTGGAAGAACAGCATCATAGACTATTGTAAGCAGAAGTTTCCTCTGCCCATAGTTTTGAGCTAATATGAGCGTTTGTTTTTAACAACCTCCTCACTGAGAACATTCCAGAATGCACAAACATGAACAGTGTTATTCTGATGTCGATAATCCATAAGTTCGTTTCGTGCGTCTGACAGAACCGCGTCAGTCCCGAGGAAAGTGACATAGCGCGGCCAGCGTACTTTTATTCGCAGTGAAACGGTCATAACAGGAATTATGGAGTGAAATATGCTGGATATAACAAAATTCGGTGGTTTTTGTATTTTTACTGACGGTATCGCGCCCAGCTGTTCGTGCTCTTTTCCAAAAAAAATGAAATCCATTGTGGTTTAAATAAACTAGCGTAAGTATAAATGTTTAAACATCAATATGCATAACAAAATTTGCTATCAGACCAGACTTGTGAGGTTCAGTAAACTGAGAACACCACGAAACGGTTTTAAATAAGCTGTACCAACCTTCTTATTGAGGTCACGTTCAGTCTATTACTGCGTGACTATTAATACAAGCATATGACCTAGGAAATATACTGCAGTCAGTAAACGAGTTTCATCTCGTAACTTTCACAAATACCTTGGCCAAATTGTTCTTTTATGGTCTGTAATCATACTAATGTCTACAACTAAGCGACTCAAAAGCAAAAGTCACACGAACTTCTGGCGTACATGTCTTACGGCTGAATGTGTACTCCAGCATGGATTTTGAAACGTGGTCCATCGTCGTTTCTCAGTCAGATTGTCACTTTTGGCTGTCAATCGCGAGGGACCAGTGGTTGGAACTGGATAAGCAAGCTTGGTTTTAATTGAATTAGTTTTCTTGTCTACATTTGACCTGGTAAACTTAGTAGTAGTTACAATTTATGACAGTAGATAAGTTGTACCGATCCAAGTTCTGACTCGCCGAGACTGATGACCATCGTATGGACTGATTCCAAGGGCAACTTGAAGTGAATCCATGTGTTGAACATGGGTATGTGACAGTGATAACATTGTAATCTAACGTTCACTCCAAATGCGTTAAACCAGTTTGACAATATCAGTAGACATCGAAGTATACAATTACTGATTTAGTTAACATGTATTCTGAACGAACGTCGCGATGATAGCATGTGGAACGTGTTTTCATGAGCTAAGCTCTACACTTTCAAACGTCTTTATAACAAACTTATTCTGAGAGAAGGAATCTGGGGCATTTGGCGAACAACCCAAACCTTCGTAAAAATTGACGTGCACAATTTGCCACAAGCATGATGAAGAGCCCTCTTTATTCAAGCATAGACCTGTTGTAGCATGTGACTAAGGCGATATTCCAAAAATCGTCCGTTAGACATGTGTCATATTGCTCTGACATGGTATCTCATGTATTCAAGCACTCAGTGTGATAACATACCTGGAGAATCTAGTCAGTTCTGTATTTGAATTCCTAACCATTTCGTCCGTCTGATTTACGCGTTCACAATAAAAAATTATGGTGAATCTTAGGCAACTTCGGTTCCTGTTTGGATGAATTTTATTTCCCAACTGGGACTGGAAAGTGTCATTGCATCTAAAAGAGTAGCACAATACATAGATCGAACTGAAAATTACAAACCTTACGTAGGAATGGATTAGGTAAACCTTTCTTCTTTTTTAATTATTCAGAGCTATGTCAGGACATAAAAATTAAATGTTTTTGGTAAGCCTACACTACTCAGCTGACTTGGACAAAAAGGGTAAACTATTCATGCTAAGAACTTGTGGATAACTCTTGCCACACTACATGCGGGGTTGTTTCGTTTCAAAGTGTAACCTCACGTTCTATTTAACGCAATACGATGAATGAATACTACATCGGGACATGGTTCTTGTGGGGTGACCGAATAATACTATCTGACAAATGTTTTGCATTAATATGCCCAACGGAAACGATATTCATTAAGGCCTCACTTTTTGATTTGGTTTGTAGAGTTTCGTCTTACAATGGCACCGACGAACCGTAGCTCACAAAGAAAACTTTGGAATGACTTTTTCATTGGATGGGAGGACATAGAACGTTATATTTATGATTTATGTTGGAGAGTGAGTTGTGTTAAAAATGCTTGCTAGGTCCCAAAGTATGCATTTTTCAAAACCTATACATGCTTTAGACCTGGTCCAGTAAACTCGTAATCATATTGCAAGTATTATGCAGGAACCTATTCCTTATATGCGTAAACATATATCTATGAAGAGTAGCAATCCTTATCAATGGTTTATCACCCATTAAAAATTTTAACTTATGCCACACAAACCGCCTCAGTTCCGGTGCAAGCCACATATAAATCACAAATGTACAATTACAAGCCAAAGTAAACAAACTTATGACAATTGTTCACACATTTAATCCGCCGGGATGGAGGCATAATGTTGGAACATTCCACCCTTTTTGGACCACCGACTGGTAACAATCCCACCTATTTCTACCTCAATACACAACATAAATGTTTACATTTTCAAACTGTTCTTACCTCTCATCTTTGTTGTGCGTATTACTGAAGATGTGTGACAGAATAAAATTGCCAATTTAGTTTGAAGTGGTATTGAGGTGTGTTGCTCTGCATCATTTCGCGAACGATGTCAATTACTAGTAATGAATATTCAAAAGAGCACAACTGAGTAAATTTCCGTAACTATTCTTAGAGATTCATAGGACGTAGCTGATTTGCACAATGACCTAGAGTAAATCGTGTACAATAATCCACTCCCGAAAAGATTATTGTCTCTGCTGTAGCTATTTTGTGGTTGGCCAGCAAACGTGCAAAAATCTAACGCAGACGGAGAAGCGGTTGAGGTTTTTTTTTTATAGAAAAAGTTGCTTACAGTGACCACCGATTAAGTAGTGGACAGTTATTTCGGCTTAGTCGTACTACAGCTGTACCACGCACACCAGATTATCGAAGCCACGGCCAGCAAATAAGCCACACTTTGTAGCTCAGAAACTTATAAATCAGAACATGGGGTTGCGGTCACCGCAATTACATGGAGGTATGTAAATTAATTCCTATAGCTGTTGCAGTCACCTCTTGGTCACAAGCTGAAATCGTTCAACCCCTTTTTGATGGGCTTGCAACATATCAAGCTGAAACCAGAACCACGGTGGTGGTTGAACAAATTAGGGTAAAATCGACGTCATACTGACCACCACGCACACAGGAAAATCGAACCCATGACTAGCGAATAAGCAGTCGGTTTTAGTCCAGACACTCATTCACTGGACCACGGGTTCCCGATCTACGGGATTATAAGGTGATGCGTACACTTCTTTATTTTAAAAATCAAACTGAACTGCAACATTTTTGTCGTGAATTTTGTATGTGATTGCGAAACATCAACTGAAAGATTCCGATATACTTCTCTTCGCTCAAGAACAGTGAACCATTGTGTAAGCAGTCACTAATTCTATCACCAGAAATGTGGCTCAGCCAGTCGTTATCTTGGTCTGCATACATACTGAGCCCTGAGTTATCTTGGTTCGTTGTTTTTTCTACATCAGCTAGATATTCCAACTGACTTCTTTAGAAAAGTAACGATGCATTTAGATTTTCCTCCTAACCAAGGTTTTTAAGCAACAGACCGTTCAGTGAAGTCAGCAACAAATGGAACAAGTTACATTTTCCGAGATTACCAACCAACCTGTTGTGTAATACTGAAATGTATCGCCCCGATCAGAATATCTAGCCAAGCGGAAAAACACATTTTTGAAGTGTTGACATGTTAATTTGGCGGTTATGCACAGCTCCACGTGATCTGCTTGTGGTCTGTGTGATTTTTACCGGCAGTTGTCGCTTTCAGCTATACTTTTTAGCCGACTCTTTTGGAAATAAAATTTTAATTTAGTTTTGCCCTCTAACTCGGACTAGTTAGTCCACGGAGGATTTAGTAAAACCAGCTCCTCTTCCGATATGGTCAAGCAACCTGACTATAGCCTACAGGCGAGCATGAATCACGCTGTTTTGTTTGCTTGATGGATTTTGTTGTAGTGCTAAGATTGCACTAGTCAGTATAGTAGCTCCTTAAGAAAGTAAGATTTTATCCAGATTTCGATCACAGTAATTATTTACTGTACGCTTGAGCTCGATGCAGATCAAAACTTCACTGGATTATTCTCGAATACGTTTCGACGAAATGTTCTCTGAATATAAGCCTCATGGCCAGCCGTGATTGTCTTTCAGTCGGCATCACTCAATTCACCGATTATTTTCAGTTGCAGATGATCGTTTGGGTACAACAAAATGTTTCTGTTGTTGAAAATCAGGAAACAACAAGTATTCTCTTATATTTCTATTACACTGTTTGCAATGAAAAAAGCAGGTCTACCCCTAAGACGCTGGTTACCATAATAATGAAATTTTGATTTGTGTGGCAGGCAGAAATGTTTCCAAGTAATGTACATCAAATTGATCACCAAGTCAATGGATTCGAATGAACATAAATGTTGAATACAAAGCAAGGAATACACAACGTCATGTGTTATTGATCGCTATGAGTACATTTCACATGTTAACTCTTCATTCATGTCCATTTACCCAAAAAGTTCTTCAGTAACCAAGTATATAATGGTCATTATGAATTCTTAGTTGCGTGGGATACTCAAAACTGCCAGCAAAGCTCATTTTCAAACATTGGTTGCTTGTGAACAGAGGCCACAAAAACCAAAAATTGACAGTTCAACCGTGGTGACTTTGTATTTTGATCATCAACTATACATAAATTCCTCAGTTGACCACGCATGCCTGCTGAAACTCGCAAACGAACTGTCGACGATTTTGAACACTCGAACAAAAGCTCTTAAGGTAGTTGTTAATGGTAAGCACTATGTTTATTGTCTCACTTTTCTTTGTAATTCGAGTTGAAGACGTTTCATGCTTTGTGGCAGAATCTGAGTGTTGTTAGATTATATGCATTGATACCTTAAAAGTGAAGTACCAGAACAGAAGTGTGCTCTTGCTAGTGCTGGGAAATATCGAGTATCAAGAGACCTTTACCAGTTCAAATCATTTACCAAAAGTTTTGGCATGACGTAAACAATGTAAGCATAGACTTGATCTCTATTTATATGAGGCCGAGTTACAAGCCGACCAAAGCATGTTCAGATTACTGAGGAAGTAGTATAACAGAGGATGTCGGCTACCTGATGAGGTATAGACGGATGTTAAGTCATTCAGTGTCTAAGTTACTGAAAAACATATAGCCATCACTTCATAAACAGAGCGTCATACTAACGTGGGTGACGGGATAATTATGTTGTGACTGTTATCCTCATTTTCGTGCACTACGCCATTTTCTCAAGAGTATCTAGACGACTTTTGGTCTGTAGCTTTCCCATACCATTTGTTCATCTGGTGTAAAATAACTCTTACTTGTTCGTTAATAAGGCAAAAGTTACAGTGAAATAGAAAAGCGTGCATTTTAAAAAATCTTACAGAAGACAGTAATGAAGTTCACTTGCGTTCAGCGATATAAATGGTTAGTGAAACTTTCAAACATTGTACATTAAAGCGCAAGCGATCTTAGGGACTACGATGCCATGAAGTAACGTGACCGTTACCACTAAGTCGATATTACCTGATTAGTTAAATTGCATTGTTACATTACACACTACTACTTAAATATCTTGAGTATGTTCGTCCAAATTATTGTTTTTCACAGAGGTAGAAGACGACTTTGAAATTTACGGTACGTCAGCATTTTTTTTTCTATTTGATTGGGTCCATCATTAAACATTAAATGGCTGAGGCCACCCGTTAATTATTCTAAAAGATAAGCTGCTCCACCAACCAAGTCGTTTCAGATTTCCCCATCAGTCAGTTCAATTCGAACTGAGTTCAATCAAAACGATATCGTCAGAGAGGTATTACATAAACAGTTTGAGATTACAACGTTGTTGTGGGTCCAGTAAACTTCCATTAAACTCTCCCAAGACGGTTATTGCATTTGTATAATGTAAGACAGTACAAAAAACGCCTGTGATAATCAGGCGCTAAAGAAGTCAACGTAAGCTTTGTAGACTCTATTTAAATTCGTGATGATTATCCTCATTTTCATGAAAAAAGTGAAAATTGTACCAATTAAAGTGTAGTAAACTGTTTTTCAGCACAAATACTTTATCGAGCAAAGCGACTTTTATCCAATAGTCATTTATACTACTGATCGTAAGAATAAGTATGCGGAAGAAAACGTTTTGAAAATTAACACACTACCATCCTCAAAATGCATTTGGTTTCTCACTGGTTTTGTGATTTTTCAGTTAACCATTAGTCCTGTGCTTGAATTTCACTATTGACCAAACATTTTTCGCACTAGTTTTGGCTACACTATGGTCGTTACTATTTTTGATGCAGACAATCTTTGTGAACATTGCGCTTTCAACATATGGCTTCATGCGTGCATAAACATTAACACCAATACGAGCTGGAAGGCGATAATAATGGAGCACAATAAACTGGAAATTAGAAAACTAACTGCAATCAGCAAACAAAATTCTCCGACAAGATAATAGTCAACTCGTGGACACCGTGTGGGTGAACGGTAAAACACAGGGACTTGTTTTCAAATGATCATGCTCTCGGGATTACTCGATAGAGTTGAAAACCCGCAACTAATTTCACTTGCTTGTCATTCCTTTCAGCGGTAACAGTGGCCTGAAGTTTGGTAAAAACAAAGTTTGGCTACTAATCAGCGTATATTGTAACGTTGAGCTTTATCCGGCCAGCATCGTCAGTTACATCTATGCAATAAACTTAGATTCCGCTTTCTATATAGCACACCCATCCAAATGGTTCTCGAAAGTGCTAATTTTGAACTGAGATTTAAGCTATGCTGTGTCAAACATGTTAATCATTTGGTCTTTGGTTTCGCTTTACCTACGTACAATATACCAAGTTCTATTATATTGTTGGCTTGTTACAACGAAAATGAGAGCTGCCGGCTTCATTCGCGTTCCGACTATCTTCATCGGGTTAACTCAAACTTGGTAGTGACCGGGTGTAACTCATCAATTTTATTAGTAATATTTATTATTAGTTTTTATTATAACTATTTTCTCACACATGCATGACATGTGATGATAATGAACGTCGCTCAACCTCCGACTGAATTGAGTATGAAAACCAGTAACTAGTAAAGAAGCTCGAAAGATGTGGTAATCTTACAACACGATCAGGATTTTTTGACCTGGTGGTCCGTAGGTGATAATTTGCCGTTCGATTTTAGCAAATGCGAAATCACGCACATTCACCATCAGAACTGTGTTGGCTACTATGTTGAAGACTCAAAGCTGGTCTTATTAGTATATGAACGAGATAATAGAACCATAGTGATGGATAGTTTCGATATGTCTACAAATTGTACAGCCATGAATAAAATGGATGAAGATAACCGTGAAAGTCTTAAAATGAATTTGTCGAACACTTCATCCTGAAGCGTTTCTCACCATGTTTGTTTCCATAATCCTTCATCATCCGGAAACAAAGGTAGAGGCTTGTTGTCCTCATCTTAAGAAAGATTTAACATTTATTGGAAGTGTTCAGAGATTGGCTAGTAAAAGAATTATGGGGCCTAGGAAAATCTCTTCAGAAAGGCTGACAGAATTAAGTTAATTTGTAATGAATTACAATCATTAAGTACGATTCCACATTATGGGTAATCCACTAATACATCTACAATTGAGCCAGAATAAACGTTTAACAAATCATTGGCAAAAATTGAGTAATAGGATAAACAAGGGAAATTTGCAGGTAGAACTGCTTCCACGTTAGGATCTGTTCACATTTGAACGCATTGCCCAATTCAGTGGCCACGGCTGAGAGTCCAGCTGCACTACAGTTTTCCAAACTGCCATTCCAACTTAGTCCCCCAGGTCAGTAAATACGAACATTTGACGGAATGTTGGTTCATTGTGTTTTAAGGTCCACATTCATATTCACCGTGGTTTATTTTTGTTAATTTTCAATCACATTTTCTTCATAACCATAAACCTCCTAACGCAATTTTGTCACAGACCAACCAACAGACAATAACTCACAAGCGAAGGTCTTCCTGCAGCTCTGGATAACCCACGAATATCAAAATATAGCACATAATCCAGTACTATAAAAAAACAGACATAATATTATGAGACTGCGGAACTCGACGATGATTTATAAACCGATTTATCTGACGATAAAACATCAACAAGAAGAATGCCATTTTTAGTTTGCGAAAGCTTTTATTGACTGAGACTTCTGAAATAAGTCATGGACATTGGCAGTCACACAGCAGATGTGCTGAGGGCATACACTGATGTTTGATAACCAATAGCAATCCGACAGTCTGAGTAGCAATCAAAAGTGAAACAATTACCACACCTTCTGCAAACATAGATCATAGAATGCCAGATAATGAGTAGCACAAAATTTCTTAAACGTTCACTACAAACTGGACGATAGAATTCAATGATTCAACTTAGCTAATGGATTAAAAACCGACAATTCAGAAACAGCTTTTTGTGGGAGATTTACTAATGAGGAAAGAGTGGACGTGAACGAATAAATCGCCAAAAATGGAAAAATATATCACCTCTGGGGCTTGAGGTCATCCATCCACGATATACCATAATTGTAACTAACAATACTAATACTTTGGAGCAATTGAATTGAGTGCCACATTCGAAGGATTTGCAAAAATTCTTAAGAAGTTTTCGAAACCTTCGTCTATAAAGACTCAGTTGTGCATCCAACTGGTTGTGGTATCAGTAACCAAGCGATTACATAGATTGACGGTTTGTACTTCAAACAAGAACAAGAGGTTTTAGTTGAGCTAATGACAGTGTGACGGATTTTGGTTTATTGGAGGTGTCGATAAATGATGGCTTTATCATATCAAATGATTCACGCATTCTTGGACCCAAAGTCGCCTGGATTTAATCAGCCTAGGAGAGATATCTGTCTGGCGCACAGCACTCGAACTCACAGCCAAGGTCAGTATGGTCTGTTGGTGAAAGCTTTTACTGTTGCAAACAGTCACGCCCCAACAGTCATGCAGTCGGCTGAATGTGTTATTGACTAGATATGTTTTGGTAGAGCCCAACGATACGATTACTTGACCGTGCGCATGATGGCCAACGCGTTGGCATCACGATTTCAGTGCCCAGAATACATAACCCAATGTAAATCAGCCGTAGCAGCAGGAATGTTCACAAATACCGTTGGTAACGTCAGTATTATTATCACTAGTATTGTTAGCAAATATATGTAGATGAGCGTTTAGACGTGAGAACTTGGTCGGTCGCTAGTTAGGGTAACAGGTGTAGTTGTTAATGTGCTGGCCTTCTGAGAAAAAGGGCCGGAAATCTATCCTCGATCGGGGTCCCTATCAAATGGACGAGGGCTCTTGTGGTGGTTTGCCAGAATACATTTCTGAACATTCAGATTAAGCGAGTAATTGATTATATAGTTGCATTGCAGTGGTTGGATTGTGTGTTTCAATTGCCAACTAAGCATCCTTCGAACAGGTCAGTATATAATGAAACCACTAACAGCTGGGCGAAATTGTGAAGTAGACAACAATGACATGGTGAAGTAAAGTGATATCCCTGACTATCCACTTACTTAAAAGGGCGAGATGAGTTAGATTGCTGGACTGTGATCACTCAACTCGCCAGTTGTAAACCTCATCTGACGAATCCAATGTGTCAAGGTTGATGAACCCCCTATATCTATCACATTTGTAGTTCTTCTACTTACCTTCGTTTCATCGGTCATTTTGGGAAAATATTTCTGCGATTTCCCACGTTATTTGTAGATGAACGGCTGCTGAAGATCCACTACCATCCAATCAGGTTCAAGGGCATGCTAGAAGCAAAAACAAACAGTCTGCGAGAAAAGATTTCCAGCCTGTGACAGTTGGCAGAAATAAAATTTGATGTGGTACAGGCGTCTCAACAAGGCTGTCTGCAAAAGCCGCATAAATCAGAAAGTGAAACATTCGTTTTGTATGCACTCAACATAAAATATTATTAGAGATCGTTAGCACATTTATGTATTTAATTTTTTTTTACGGTACAGGTGCTTAACAGACCGCGCTACAAATACTTACAAATGTTTCTCAAAATCTTACAGGGTACAAAGTTGAAGTTAGAATCCATAATAACGGAAATGCTGTGCCAAAGTATACGGAAGGCATTCAGTTATATTCCTACGAACGGTTTGCACACGAGGTTCAAGTTGACGTGAGTTAAATGTCATATATTCACAAATTATACATTGACTTGCAACTGGCGACGTTCAATAAAACATTTAGCATGTTGAATGAAAGAGGGAAAGCTTTTAATTTTGACCTACGATTAAGTTGTGTGACAAACTGTGTTTTGTGTGAGAGAAAACCAGTTAGAACATGAGAGAGGACCCGTGATCGAGAGACCGATCACACGGTTACTTGTTATCGGGTGATTTGCCAGGTGATGGTACTGAAACCGCTCAATAATAAATAAGTCATTAGAAGCAGGCAAAATATTTCCAGTTAATAACAAACAATCTGTGAAATCTCGAGTAAAAATAGACTCTCACTAACTGTAACTAGAAGTACATTTCCGATCGTCAGATATTCAGTATAGTGATGCAAGTATAATGTTTGTTACAAAATACTAGAGGTCAGTACAACCGTCTGAGGGGTACGCCACTGATTTTCTCGAATAAAATTTTCTAGATTTTAACCGGCCAAAATTCACCTCAAACTTGAAAAGCGGAAGACGTTTGATTACTCTGGTGTAATCATTGTTGCCGTCAAGTGATCTTGAGAAATTTTGAAAAATCACGTATCACACACCAGTGAGAAATATACTGCTATTCGACGATACCACTCGGCAGGGTTGATTTCAGAAGAATGCGTACTAAGTTAACTGGTCGATTAATAAAAACTATCCGTTGTAGCGAGGAAAATCATCCTTGAATCTTACAGTTCAACCAACTCTGTGGCTATCGTTAACGGAACGGATGTCTTGGAGCTACGATGAACTTTATAAGACAGTAGAGACAGTTGGGAAAGGAATGTACTTTATAGCTACCAGAATTTTAAACGAAACTTAGCCATTTTAGCACGTTAGTTGGACATATTTTGAAAAAATTCTCCCAACAGAGTTATATTGGACAACTGAATACTATGTATTCCGGGAAAGTATGTAGTTATTCTTTCCGTAACGCTTCCCTAGTATAGTTATTAACATCAACAATACAATAAAGATGTTTCTTTTTTGATGTTTTAACGAAAATTACATATTATGTGAACGGAACACTTTATGTGAACATTAATGAGTAGAGGAATGTATGTGACATCACATATTATGTCACCTTCGCGCCGCAACTTCTCAACCATTATTGTATTGGTTAGAACAAAAATTTGCCGCACATCTAAAGTTTTTACTAGAGAATTCTTACTTATACGTAAACTGTTGGAACCTAGTATGATGTAAAGCCTCTACTCTGACCTACTTTTAAACATTGCAAAAGTCAACGTGGTTTTGAAGATATGTCGTAGTTCGTCAGTTACAATCAATTCACTGTGATCCACGTAAGAAATCTAACAAATTAGGCTTATCAGTAATGTTTAACGAAATATGATGAGAGTTGTCAACGTTTATGTATAGTTTATGCATTGAAGACTTTACTGTTTTCTTGTGAAACATAAAATCGCTCGAAATGAAGAAATCATAAATTTGTTTTGCATAAGGAAAAACTATTGTTACTCTACGGGTTCACTGATTAGTTCAGTGACGAAAGTTGTTCTCAGGAAGAAAATCGAGTTCATATCGCTCACCTAATAACATAGAGGGGTTGAAAAATGAACACTCTTTCATTAAACGTTACTTTGGTAATGCTTATAATGAGTACAACCGTAGAGAAGCAGACCAATGTAAAAATGAAAAGATTTATGGAAAACTGATATGGTTAGTACGAAAATGTTTTAGTCATTCAAAAATCAGTATGGAATTTTACATCAGACTAGACATATAAACGTTGCATACAATGCTTTGTCTCTTTGAACGAAGTGACGAAAACGTTGTATTACTCATATATGGTCTTCAAAAGCAAGGCGACTAAGTACAGTAAAATTAGTCACACGGGTGAGTTAACGGAATAATAAGTTTTGGACATATTTGGCGCGAAACAATTACAATTGCCATATAGATTAAACATCATCCACAATTAATCGCAGCTGTCGCATTCCCATAGACTTTCCAGTCAGCCCGTTTCGAAAAGAAGAAACACTAGACTAAAGTTTCGCTCTCATTAGAGCTCGTCAGTAGTGCACATCCATGCCACTGCCGGAACTAGAACTCCGGCCACGCTGTTCAAGAGGCAACTGTGTTTACCACTGCGCCATTGACCTCACATTAGGCATGACCGAATTATCACAAGTGAACACTCAACCACTGTCGCTTGTGAGTAATGATCAGGTTGCCCGATCGTCTCGATAGAAGACACAGTTATTGTCTGTTAACTTCAATGGATGACCCCTCGACTAGGACTTCCCTCCAAGTTGAAATCACAGAAATCATTGACTTATTGCGCGGTATTTGATTACTGATGAGTAGTAGGGGATTTTGATTTCTAAAATAGCTTGAACATCACCCACAATACGACAGCTGCGATTAGTTGTGCGTGATGTTCGTTCTATAAGAAAACCAAAATCTACTGCTACTCATCAGTAATTACAAATATCTTGGGAGCTTTTCGAGAATTTTAATATGACAGGCACAGTTTTTTCTTCTGACCCTCTTATAGACAAATATCTAGACCTATATAACATGACCTACTAAACAGTAACAGTCATGAGTAGAAAATTAAACTCGATAATATGATGCTGTTTTACAATACAACTTGCGTAAAAGAAACCACTCACGCCAGTGAAACCTCTGAGCAAACGAATGGCATGTTTGAAATATTTCACGCAATTGGGTTTACTAAAACACTAAAGAATAGTTTTAACGTAAACGAGATTCTCCGTAAAACCTTCAAGGAAACGACTGGTTACTTCTTAAACGGACAAATGTATAGAAAGACTTTAGTCAATTAGTACATTTGTTAAGTCTTTAGACGTTGCTGATGTTATCACCTAAACCACGTTTGTTCAATAAGCACCAAGTGTGTTCATAATGAGAATATCTGTTGTACAATGAGCTCTGGTTCAAGGTAAAGTAATCTTCCAACTATATCATTACCTTCGATTTAGTTTCATCTTTTCTTTCACAAGGTACTTCATTGCAATGTCTCAAGGAAATTAAAACGAAATAAGCTCATTTCGCGTTTGATTTCATGCGCTTACTTTGCTAATTTAGACAATTTATTTTATGACGAGAAATGTCTTAGCGTAGTGTCAGCATTGTAAATGTACTGTCTAACAGCTTCACTCAGCGCTGCGCACGTAGTACATAGTAGAATAAGTACAAGTATTTTCAGGCAGGAACGACGGTAAGTAATCAAGTTATACATAATGGTTTAACTATCCATTCATAGTTAAATTCCGGCGGACAGGAAAATGCATAAAAACACTGTGCAACGTCTCTAAAAGCATACAACCGCAACTTACAAAGTATTTATAGTAATATATTCTGAGGTTTGAAAGGCTAACAATTAGGAAATTGTTCCATTGTGACCAAAAACTGAATAATTTTATTTTGTTTATTGATTGTAACGCAGTTCAACAATTACTGGATTCCAGCATTGGAAACAGAATTTGGTGACAAACCAATTGTGGTGGAATTTCAGATACCCGACTTCAAGAAACCAAGCTTTCAATCACGCCGGCATATAGGACACGTGAATGTGTTCTATGAATGGGCCTACTTACACAAAGACGATCTGATGGAACGCAGAGTAGTCGTTAATCTCAGATCAAGAATTAGAAAATCACAGCGACGTCCACGAAATCAGGTCTATGTAGATAGAATTCGAAGTAAGTTAAGGGTCTGGTATTTCTAACAACATTAGATTGTTATAAATGCTGTTGCCTAATGGAGATTGGAGAGTTTAGGTTGTTTCAAACTGAACACCATCTACACTTGATCACAGTCTTTACATTCACATAAGCCTTTCGGTTGGCCCATTTGGAAAGAAAACACTAAACGCAACAGTTACTTATGTCCGTTATATTTACTCGAACTGGTACGCCCGCTATATGTTCTATTTAGCAAGTCAGCAAATGAATTGAAAAATAAACCTGTAAGCTGAAAAAACGTTTGAAGAATTCGGTTAATTTGCAAAGTACAGATTTGTTCACTTTGACATCTCTGGCAATTCACTTCGCAGTGAGGGCACAAGGATTGTAGTTTACACTTTGTAAGTTTAAAGTATTAAGCAGATATTGAGAAGTTGAACGATGGGCCATGAGCCAACCAACGGACTGTAATTCATTGGGCATCGGAAGCTTTCATCTTCTTTCCAGTGAATCTAAACACAGTTATGTACAAATCGTTGGTGTTCATAAACACGAATGACACTTTTAAATCGTACTAATTAGATCACAAGATGAGGGTAGCAGAACTTGCCGAGTGGTGAGCAAGTTGTGTTCATTATTTGCTGACTGAAGAGTTTTGAGGTCAATCATGTATTAGCTTGTGACAAGCCTAACACTTGAGATAATTTTGACACATCTGAAAAAAACATGTGAAGACATCGAAAATATTAAATTTTCGGTAGATCTGTGGTCACTACGAAATATAAAATCCAGGCAATTCAATATATTGAATTGTATACACCCAAGGTGGTCAACGGGATGCAAAATCTGGACTCCCAATAGGAATGTCTACTCAAAAACGGTTTCCTAACAGTCTTTTCGTAATTTGTAAATATGTTTCGCACACGATTGTGGCTTTTGATATTTATCGTTTGATAAAAAGTTATGGCAAATCCATTTGCACCCGTCAATGCATGTTGATTCCCAGCCAAGCGTTATGCTTCAAAAAATTGGAAGGTTTCCAACAACCAGGTCCGATCAATCCAGGACCGGGTCAGACAAAACAGTGGGACGATGGAGCAGAACGATTTGACCGGACGCCTTAGCCGGCGGTGACGGCCCTCCTTACGGTGGTGTACAATAGGCAGGAGTTAATTCATTAGTTAACCCATCGGCTGCTATACCTTATTTCGTTTCTTATGGCCGTCCCGTACAATAAATTCTGCTACACATTTTCCACAGTCTACAGGCGATTACGTAATTTCATCTCGTTTGATTTCAACTAACCGATAACTTCAAACTTCATTGCCATTTTTATCTCTCCCATCCAAGAGATTACACCGTTCGTTCCCCCATCCGTGAACAAATGTGAGTGTCACTGCAATTTTATGAAAAGGTTTATTTCAAGTTTAAATGAAAGATATATCCTGAGATTTTTTCTGTTGGAATCAAAACAAATCAGTGCACGATTAGTGACGCGATCGAACCTTGAATAAGACCATCTTACTAAACCAATAAAAAGCATGGAATTTACACACGTTTTTTTGTTTTTTGTATTCACAGTGTAATTAATATAACCATCGGTAATTAATATAGTTGAAATAACAAAACACCCTTTTGTAATGGTTTTAAATTAAGGGACACACCGACCTGTTCATCAAGATTGCAAATCCGTGGAACTGGCGCAAGCAAAATGCAAGTCTAACCTCTATGTTTTGTGTGAATTCTGCGCTGCTTTCATCCCATAAAACTCACGAAATTTCGCCGAATAAAGCGTAATTTAATCCCCCGTTTTCTCAACAGTACATGATGAGAAGCCTTAACAATCAGCTTGATGTTGAAAACAAAACAATCACGATCCACATTTCACGTGATCCAGCTGGCTGTCATTATTTCGTCACGTAAAAATAAGCGCACAAGACAGACCTTCAAAAGTTAGTCTCAGTGACCGCTTGGCAACTGTGCTTTATCCCAGCCATCAGGCACACAAGTGATCCAAAAACCACGGTCTACGAATAGACTTTATGATTGTAGGTCGTAACAGAATAGTGATTGGTAGACCTATAAACTAAAAACAAGTAGCCCATAGGATTTATCCTAAATGACGAATCAGAAGAAAGTATATTGGGATTCTATCGTTTCGCTCATCCTCTTCAGCAGAAAACATACATTCTTTAGTGAACAACAAACTGAAAAAACTGCCTGAAGTCAACATGTCAGACAGGATTAAGGTGGTAAACCAGGCGGTCAGAGCTAATCAAAAGCATTCTCAACGTTGCAGCAGGCTACATGCGCATACGTCTGCCCGGTTTCAGACATTGAATTAGTTAATCTTTCAATATGTAACTCGAGGAGAAAGGATGTCGGAATGACTCCGAGTATAGCATTTAGGGGAAAAGTTCACACGTCATCCTGCAATCTAGTGAAATGTTTGGGATAAACTTATACAACGCGTCTATGCATAATGAAAATCATCTTAGGTTAATTGGACTCAGTTTCAATTCCACTGCTTGTACCGCGTTAGTGTAAAAAAATATTAGATATAGTTTCTCAATTTTTCTCCAATAATCAGCAGGACCAACAAAAGCAAATACTATGTATTCAGAAACATACCAGACATCAGATTAGAAAATAACATGAAATTGCCATTGTGACAGTAAGGCAAACGAATAGGTACAAAGTGAAAAACCAAATAATTTAGGAAGATAAAAAGAAACATGAGAGGGAGCCTGGAAATGGATGAGGGAAACAGCGGGAAAAAAAGAAATTAAATGAAAATGAAAAGGTTCACGACGGAAATGGAGAGAAAGAGAAAGGAGAGGAAAAAGAAGGGAGAAAGGAGAAAGAGAGGGGAATAGGGAGGAAAAGAAAAAACAGGAAAATGAGGAAGATAAGAGATGGAAGAAAAGAGTTAAAAGAAGGAAAACAAAAAAAGAAGGATAATACGGA
>LUCH01017973.1:0-20655 GCA_013368495.1 Paragonimus heterotremus
CACTACTGACGAGCTCTAATGAGAGCGAAACTCGAGTCTAGTGCTTCTTTTCGAAATGGGCCGACTGGAAAGTCTATGGGAATGCGACAGCTCTAAATAGTTGTTAGCTCAAGCATAAATCCCGGACACTAATTGTTATTTTCATGGGACTGAATTGGTCGCAGAAGTCATTTTTACAAATAAAGCCACGAGGAGTGTTATAGGGGTTAGTGCGAGTGTTCAGGGGAATCTATCCCCGTTTCAGGCACAGTAATACAAAGTAACTTTCCGTGTTTGTACTCCCACGAGAAGTGCAATAGATCCCTAAGTTGCGATCACTTGCCTTCTAGTTTCCAGTGACCACGAATTGTTATTATTTTTGACTGAGTAGTGTACAATTCTTGAGATAAACAATGAGAAAACCTGGCATTCTAAATCCGAATATGAAAACTGTGAATTTCACTCTTTTTCTAGCTTTCTTTCTTGAGTGGGTGCTTTTTTTAAACCACACAAACCGGAGGTATGGTTGGTTGAACGATATTTGAAACACTGGGTTTTTTGATAAAGTTCACCAACAACGAAAGATCCGCGTCGCGAGATTTTACCATTTTGTCTATTCTCATTAGTTGCAAACGTAAAACACTGAATTTTCTACGACATGCTGACAATAGCAGAAACGGCCAACCTTCGAAGTTTGCACCATACCAGTATGTCCAAAGGAAAAAACTCCAAAGTTCATGTGAGCATACTGTCAGAAGGGTTTCACTGATTAGAAAACTTGAAGCAGTTGAGCAATTCGGGTTTCGATTATGTCCCTCACAACAGATGAGGTCAGTTTTCTGTTCTCAAGCTCGACTGCTAGTGCCTACTGCGTCGTTGCCCCCATCAGCCTCTGTAGCACCTGTTCGATAACTGTCGCAGGCGACGATCTGTTATGTCCATAAAGGAGCCACTGCACTGGCAAATGAACCGACTTTGCTCAAACCGAGCAACACTTCTACTTAAAGGTTACGGATACAATCCAGCTGCAAGATGTAGACAAACCAACGCAAAACGCAACTTGCAGATTACGTCAGGTGTAGTAAATTTATGTCTGAAGGGTGGGTTTAACAGTAACTGCTACTTTACAACCGCACTGATATCAGTATTGATCGGTCTTCGCTTTCGATGGACCTCAACAAACTTTTCAATATATCCTTGTGCGACTAACAGCTTCGCTATTATTGTTATCTCATCTTTCGGGCATTCATCCGTAAGAATCTGCTGAGGTTTGTGTTATAGTGTTCTTAACAGGTCTTGCTTGTACTCGGCCGCTCCAAGTGGCCTTAGGGTGTATTGGGCTTTGTATTAAACTGTCATTTCGCCTTGCGAATAAAATATATAGAAAAGGTTAATTATCTTTCGATTCCTTTTCCGGAGAAACGGTAAGATTCTGAAGTGTGCATTTCAAAAGGCCATATAGTGCGATAACAAATACTGATGGAAAAATTAAAACATCCCCCCACATACCGTTGATGAAAGTTTGCAACAGCATTGAACAGTTGTATTTCAATCCTGTCCAAAAATACGTATACCAGCACTAACCCGGTTGGACTGCCCACCGCAGCATCATGAAGTCAGTTGTAAGGCAATCGTCTGTCTAAACTAGTGTGTTTCCTGAGACAGAATATATGAGGGATGCACAATGAAGAATTTCGAGTGGATATAGAATCACACAAAAAATCCAAATATTTCTGTTAGCGGAATGTTCGTAAATCAAAAGCTGGCATCGATCAAACACACACTTCACTAGAATTCACGGATATATTCGTTAATATTTGTGCCAGTCTTTCACAAAATCGGAAGTGACGGTCTAGCGGATGAAGTTTCAAGTATCAATGGGCTATCAAGGAAGCTTGCGGTGTATTGAATTACTCGTACAAAGAGTTGGTCCTAAGAGTACATCAAATCTTCGTTTAAGGTTTATCTGTTTATCGTAGTGTTCAGATTCCATTTACCCTCGTTCATCTGTATTGAACATATGGGATCTCTCCACATAGAAATAAAGTCAGCAGATTCCGTGAGATTTTTCTGTTTATCAATGTGTTGTCAGCCGGCTAACTATCTGTATGGAACATTCACGTGTCTGCTGGAAGAGTCATTATTAGAGACTCGTAGTCAGACTTGTTTACAAGGCTTCCACTTATGATGGTCGTTTAGAGCCTAATAGTGTATCTGTGTTCGACAGGATATCTTGTGTATGGGGAGGTCATTAAATTACACTAAATACTCACCAGTTTTCTTTGAAATAATCGTCAATTTCCTTTGGATATCGTAGTGAAGCTTTGCAGTTGATCGTGCGAATCGTCAAGTTGCATTTGTGTTTGCAACCGGTCGATTAGTGTAAGGGAATTTTGAAATTTAACCCACTGTCTAGAATTTTTGTTACATTCGGCCGTTCTCTTCGTGTTATGATGATTTCTGCAGTTGTCACCATCAAAGTAAGAACAAACACAACATTCATCGATGTACAACGGGCTGATTTTTATATATGCTTACATCGCAGTATTATTCAGAATCAATCTGAAATGTTATTTCGAAATATCGGGGATCATGTACCTTTGTAAGTTTTGGGTCTCAACAGCGACTACTGTGGTGCATGCTGTGACCCGTAAACACCGAAGCAGTTAGAAGAACCTACTGGCTGAATGGTGCTAAATTTGGTGTTCACGTCTTTAGAGTTTATTCAGGAGCAGATGAAGCCGAGTTAAGCGAAGCATACTAGATAACCTTTTATTGTCATATGTGATAGTAATCACCGCAAAACTTCGATTTGACCGGCGTTATACCTATAGTGAAAAAACTTGTGTAAATATTAACTCATCATACCCCTTGTAAACTGATGTTCAATGGTACAAACAAGTGAACTGACTGAAATGATTTGTTTTCGCTGATCGATGGCTTATAAGTAGAGAACAAGATATTTATAACTTTGATCTACATAAGCCTAAACTATACACAGACGAATGGTTCCGCTTCTGTGCGAGCATCATCATGATGTGAAAGCAAACATACTCAGTAATGTTGCCGTTAAAGTAATCGGCTTTTCATCTACTGACAGTTTTTCAGTCAAGATACCGCTGTTCCGCCTTCTGAATGACAAACCGTTCTGAACTTTGACAACCCAAGGTTTCTGCAGAGTTTTCTCGGGCTCCCGTTCTGATGAAACCGTTTTGTCAGTGCTAAATAAATCTTTCTTCTATACGCTACGGCTCTCTACAAAAATATTTGTATCCGTAGTCGTATGGGAACTAATGAGTCAGAACAATTGTCAACACAGGGTTTGCATAGAAAAGGTTGGGGAACTATTTTTCGGACATCAGTGGCGTATACTGGATTCCAGTGTGAACGCTTTGGGAATTGATGCTTGACAGCCTTCCTTCCGAAATACCGTGGATTCTATGTGACGGAGAACAGGAAGTAAGCAACATAGTTTTAAAATAAAAATCCTGATTTCTGGTCGTCATTACGTAGCTTAGCTAATAGGACGATTGGAGAGTCTGAGCATTTTTTTTCTTGTAGTTAGTTCGAACCTAGCCGAAACTCCAATGTTTCATGATTACATCTCTTCTAAACAATAATAGTGCTAATTTCAAAGTCTTCTGTAATGTCGGTCTACGAACCGTGGTGGTTTATTTTTCGAGAATGGCTGTTTTAACGATCCTGTGATTTATAATCCATGTATGCAAGTCCCAAGCAAACAAACTTAATATCCACCTATGGTTTTTCGACAGTCACTTTCGAAATATCTCGTTAACACAAGAAAAATGTGAAAGTCTTAGGGGTTATCACTAGTATGACTCATACTGTCTCCATTTAGTAAGGTACCACAAACATACGCAACAGTATAACGTAAACTAATATGTACTATGCGGTGTGTACGTCATTCTGACGAAGCTAAGACATTAATGGAATATATGAACACAGAAGATTTAAGTATTTGTCGCGTTCTGCGACACACTTGAAGACAGCTTAGTGGTTAGGAAATTTCAATGGAATTTGTAAACAAACACAAAGGTCTAGATCCAAAGATATACTCCAATATCCGATCTTTACTGTTCGTTGATACACTTCTGAAGTTATTCTCTGTAAAGGCCTATTCATTCAACGTATCCAACTATTCACTTCTATTTTGAAGGATGCTATCGTTCACGATCAAATAAGTATTTTTTGCAAGCAGTTAGTCTTATCACTTCACTCCTACGTTCGATCGAACAATTGGTCCAAAATACTCCCAGCGAAGTGATGGAAGACTGTTTCGGACCAGTTGATTTCCATCAACACCACGCTAATATGCATGACCCGTAAACAGGCGGCATATTGTATCTGAAACACATATCCACTAGACTACAAGTCGTGGGTACGATTTTCCGGTGTGCGTGGTATTCATGAGACATACTACTTTGCTGATGGTCACCGGGATTCACTGTTTGCGAACATCTTTCTCGATCAGTTATGGGGTCGCCTTCAATCTAACTACAAAACTGCCGACTGATTGCACTCTATGGACGACAGAAAGCATTAAGTAAATTAAAACTGTTTATTCCAATCTGTTGCGTTTCCGTGTGACCTTCATCTGTTTCAGTGGTGGACATAAGTTGAATATCATTCACAGTTTATCTCATCTATCGCATTCGCATAGACAGACTAGTCAGTCACTTTCGAGAAAAAGTACTATACTCGAATCACCATGTCCCCTTCAAAGAAGTCTGGTAATCTGAACATTACACACAAGTGAATGTGGCTGGGCGTTGCATATGATAATTCGGTTTTGTCTAGTGTGATGCTAATGACACAAGGTTGCAACAAGAGAAACCTGGCCGGAGTTCTAGTCCCAGAGGTAACAGGAATATGTAATAGTGATGAGTTCTAACTGGAAAAAAACTCAAGTCTCTTGCATTTTTTTGGAAAAGTTGTTGACTGGAAGGAATATGGGAACGGTGAGTGGCGTTCTACTTATATCAACTTTTGCACATTACATGAAATACTTAGTGAATTAGGCCGATGTCACCTTTTTAAATAATCCTGAACAGAAATTTCGATGGTTTGCTGGTAAAGATCCAGCTGGCTGAAAGTTGTGGTCAGAAGTGTTTTTCGGAACACCACTTGTATACACTAAGTTGATAGTCGCCAAACGTTTGGTCATTCAACTAGTTAAGCCTGAACGAACCCCAACGTACCAAACATTCAGTATTACTAACCCATACAATATCATAAGGAAATAATTAGTCTTTCAAAATGGTTACACTCCGTTTTTTCATCTCTTCACACTAACAGCATCTTGTGCAGGTAACTGTGGAGACCGGGGTCGTTGTGTGCAGCCTAACACTTGCTTGTGTGAAGACAAACGTTTGAGAATCTCCTGTGAAGCAGACGATGAGGAACGCATGCAAAGCGATCAAGCTGCAGGTTAGTTCCCAAGGTTTCCGAACGTTGTAGAACCTGACTCAGCAGTAATTTTGCCAAAGTATACAAACTTATAAACCCATTTTTAACTGAATCAACATAGTAACGTTCAATATTGTCACTACTACCGACCCATGTTTTTCTCTATCTACGGTTTGGAAGTTATTATGAATCTGTCCCAGTTGTTCCGTTAAAAATTCTGAGGTATGCTATTTAAACGATGTTTGCTCACAAAGATTGCGGACCAGTGGAAAACTGTTCACTTAACTCCAACTTCTGAAATCAGTTCTTCCGCATCACACCTAGTAGTAGACACTTCCACAAAGCTGAAATTATCCGAAAAACTTACACATACTAGAAGAATAACCTAACGGAACTCCAGTGATCCGCATCAGTTGGTTGGACAATATTTCAGGTAAACAATAGATGCTGACCTTGTTCTTGCACACCTCATTCTATCGACAGTAGGTAAGGCCATTCGCTGGAACCTTTTATTGCCAGAGTAATGTCTCTGAAACAAGACAGCATTATTCAATCAAGTTTAGTTAGTCTTCAAAATGACTGTTTCACCAGAAAAAATCAATACAACCACTTTAGCAACGTTATATTCTGACAAATTCAGGACTACCTAGATGAACTCTTCGAGATCCGGATAACGTGAGCAAAAAGCTGCCATGAAGAACATTTAATATATGACGATGTTTTAATCAACTCTGACACCGTTAAGTAGTTACACTGCAACACAGTTTGTCTCCCTTGAACGACGGACCAAATTATCGTAACTTGTTGGTGAGTAATGTTTAACTCGTAGAAGACACCGGGTGACAACTTTTTTGAAGCGAAGTGTCCGACAATGGACGAAAGAAAACACGATAACCCATCATTCATGGACCCAGCAAAGAATGCGCACAGTTTGCGTAACCAGAAATGAAGCTGACCACATCGTAGTGCGTTACACAACAATATTACAAGCTGTGCGGATGTTTTGTCTTCACATTGTGAGTGTTTTCTTCACTGATTACCTCTGGAACAGCACGCACGGTTACACAGTCAGGGTAGGTCCAAACTCAGGAATTAAGAGTTGAAGCAACTCACAGTTAATCTCCATACTTAGATACACTAGTTATCCCACTGTTACATATGAATTCATTGAGTCCATCGAACTCAAGTTTTATGTGGCTCAACTGAAGGCGTCTTCTCTACCAAGTCAGCTCTCATAAACAGATCGTTAAAACCCCTGGTACAGTCAATTCTATATGGAATCATACAGTAGGTTGTTGGTGAAATTCTTTGTGGGTAACATTCGTTCTCCTTTTTTTGCTTCCCTGCCAATGTTTATTCACTTTTATAGTAAGACCTTTATATAAAAACCCTGCATATTCACACACAGTTGTGGAAGTATCTAGCAGTTACTTAACGAGAACTTTGGAAAACTCTAAGATCTTTCATCCAGTGCCCGCCTAAGCAACTCAGCGACTAACAGTGGGAAAGTGGTGTTACTTTATTCTTGTATCTTTACAGCTCAGACGATGTGACGTTCTTTTGAGTTTCACCGATGTGGTCCACAATTTTATCATTCTAAATGAGTTATGATGTCAGTGAGTAAACCATCACCTATCGAGCTGCACAAGTCTAATCAAGACTCAGAAGTACTCGGCTAATCATGTAGGTTCATCCTGATCTTCATAAACAGATATGCCCATGTTTTCAAACGTAACATGGCATGGACAACACTAATGCCGTCTAACGATTTTCGGAAGGGTTACTAATGTTGCAAAATATTAACAACAAATTTGGTATGAAAGAAATCGAACAGTTCGTGTCGTATTGAGCTTATTTTTAATTAATAGACGGAAGAAACAGCGTTCACAGCAAGTTGTAAAACTCAGCGTCTACACCACCTCAGGTGACCTCCATTAGAAGTGTTGCAATAGAAACAAACGCGAAATCGTTGCAGAATGTTGAAGCCCTTTCGTCCTTGGAGAAATAAAAGAGGCTGGACTAGTATGATTGCAGTGTCCCTGACAAAGACCACTCGAGGAGGTTTGAAATCTGTGCTGAAATTAGCTTGAAATGTTGTGTTCTCAGTTCATTAGTTAGGGATACTTAATATAATCTGCATATATAATAGACTGAATTTTTAACGAACTCGCGCAGACGTGAGTCAGATCAAGTAAGACACCGTGTAGCCGTGAGTTGCACATTGATGTGTGAGCAGCAGCTTTCTTCCCCCGGAAATAATACAGCTACTTGATCAACTGACATCTGGACATACTGATTAATCGGCCAGAAATACATATGCAGCAGATTGTACGTGGCTGTATTCACCATAGTGACCAATGCCGAACTGCCCGAAATGTGCGAGCGTTTATGCACACATACGATAGGCTAAGTATCAAGACTTATGCTCACAGGTTCATTCCGTTTAAAAAAGGGACAGCTTGCACATCACATACTTTTAATGGATCAGCATTTCTCAATTCATGCACATCTGTCTATTCAGTTGAGCAGATGTACTATCGGTGTCAACTCGTCCAGTGGTAACATTTTGCAATATACATAGCACGCTTGTTTGACAGTTGAACTTCGAATTAAACATCACGCATATTTAGCCGCAGCTGTTGCATGCATAGAGACGTTTCAGTCGGTCTCTTTCGAAGAGAACCTTTAGGTTTGAGTTTTGCTCCCGTCAGAGTTTACCACTGCTGTGAGCCAAGAACACGGATGGCGTAAAGGTTATTCATTTAGGAAACCAACACATTGGTTATGCGTTTCAACACGACAACGAACAAAATCACTCAGTTGCGTAAGCCACTGGGAATATAACGTCACGGTTGCCACAGACATCAATACTCAGTTCCTGCATGTACCGAGAACCATTTCATGAAATGCTGCACTCCGATGTTTCTTTTTGTATTTACCCTGCGTCAACTTCAATGTCAAAATCCATGCGCTTGCCTCACTGTTGAATGGTAGTGAGGTCAGTAGTATAGGGAGATCGTTCATCCTCACTACGTCAGTAGTACATACTCTTGCCATGGCCGGGACTAGAGTTCCTGCCACTCTCTCATGGTGAAACCGTGTTGGTCACCGCGCCACTGACCTAACATTAGGCACGACCAAATTAACATCTCTGAACGCTCAATCACTCAACTGTGAGTAATCATCAGGTTGGTGGGTGGAAAGTCCGTCTGAGTGAGAAGACTGCTTTCAAACGTGAGTGACGTTCACCCTGAAATTAGCCAAATCCCAAACTACTTGTTTGTGGCGGATGGACTTTAAACCCGTAAGTCGGAAGTGACAAGCGAATTAACTCTCTCGAGTGTTTCTTACAGAGGACCACCGATTACAAATGTTGTGCAAATAAACTTTTATTACCTGTCCTTAAGAAGAGAAGACATATGAATACTGACTCCTGTCAGACGGCTCCAAAGTAGTTTGAAAATGTGGCTACCGATCATTTTCAGAGGGAATACCTTCACAAATAATCGGCCTAACTCGAGTATGTACAGCAAATACGCTGTCGCCAAGAGTGCACACATTAAGCATTCAGCACTGTCATATTATCTCTGCTGACGGCAAAATGTGACCATAACCGTTGTTAAAGAAGCCGATATTGTTAGAAATTCCGCACGTGGAGAAAAATGGTACAGAATTAACTGACCTAATTCCCTTTGTTGACAAAAGTGAATGCAGCCAGTCACAGCAGGGATAGTGATTTTTACCTTAATGTTGTTCCTGAATCTGGTTCGGAGCTAGCCGAAATCCAAATTTATCACAACTGGGTCACCTCTAAACGATCAACTCTGCTAAATTACTTGTCAGTAATACAATTTTGATGCTAGTCGATAATGTTGATGGGTTTCTGTGTAAACTGATTAAGAACTTCTGCTTGGACAATCTGTTTGAAAAGTTGGTGGATTCCGGGTGTCGGTGTGTTGGATAGGTGACTAACCCCAAATATGGAATTTCTGAACTTCCGGCTTGACGTCGTAGCCCAGCTGGTAGGGCGGTTGACGTGTCTGGACACGTTATTTCTCTAAATAATTCGAATCCGGTCGAAGCCCGAGCCTTCGCAATGGGATCTCTTCTAAAAGTGAATACACTGGATCGATCTCAGTGTCGCTTTGCACTTTGATGAACAGAGATAGCAGATTTACAAAACCCTATCGTTATTACTGAAGAAACGTATCCATCAACTGTAGAAGACGCTGTATCTACAAAAGGTGGACGGTGCAATTTAGGCTAACGAGCAATCATAGTAATATATGAACATATCCCCTTGTTTTTAGGCCGACTGTTAGTCTACGGGAATTATCACTGTGACATGCATATTACCTTCTGAAGGATTGACCAAATTTGGGCTAATTGTTGGTCTAAGCTAGTACGTACGGGAAACTGCTGCGTAGTCAGGGAGTTGGTTAATTTAAAGTTGGACATCACTCACATTTGATTGCAGCCTTCACAATCAGCTAGACTTTCCAGTCAGTCTGTTTCGAAAAGATGCAATAAATCGGAGTTTCGGTCCTGTTAGAGTTCGTTAGTAGTGCATAACCTTGTCATGACCCTGGCTAGAAATCCGGCCACGCTTTCCTGAGGCGACCGTTTTCGTCATTACACCACTGACCTCACACTTCATACGACCGGATTATCACGTTTGAACGCCCAACCACTTCGACGAATTCTGGCAAGAACGAAACTCAACTCTAATGCTTCTTTTATGAAGGCCACATCTACGATTAGACGTGTGATGTTCAACTTGAAATATACAGATAACTGACCAAACACACCGGATATCTCTTCATATGGTGAACTAACTGAAAACGTCTCCAACACATGCCATCATTCATGACAGAACAACTGGTGAGCTGTGAGAAAACTCGTATTTCATTCGATTCACTTTGATGCTATTAGGAAATAAACGGTTTCCCAAGGCTGTCAGTAAGTTTGGAACAGATAACGTACACAGATTGTCGACTATGACAAACTTCGTAAGTGTATATACATTATTCTATAATTAGGCACGCCAGGGTAATTATTTCAAGGTTAAAATTAGTTTAGACAAAACGTTGTACGTTATGAGAGTCGGAACATCAAATTTTCTTGATAAATTGAGAACTACAAGCGTTTTTGCAATCTAAGCGGACTTATGATACAACAACAAACTTTGTTTTTTAATTAATCAGAACGGTACTGATGCAATTGGTTTGGAATCGTAAATGTTATGAGTTTACACAACCTTTATCGTTGTGATCTCTGCACCAGTTTTGGTTGTTTATGTAGAAAAAGTAGTGAGCTTCTGCCAACAATAATAAAACAGCCAATGTGTGGTTTTGTTGTCGATCATACTATTCAACTAGACGTTGCGAACAGTTAGTTTATTAGGCCCTGGCAACTGTTCATTGATAAATAAGATTCATCTGTTATGCTGTCGATGTGCATGTTGAAGAAGTTGATCAAACCTTGGTTTCTGGATTTCGATACACAAAGAACGTCACAGGATCCACACAAATGTGTGTACCTTAAAACCAATATGTCACTTCGTATGTTTCTTGAATGGTGGTAGCACGCCAGTAGTTAGTATGTTTTGTGGATCATATTTAGCTACAGAAATAGTCCTAACTATATTATCATCCTGTTGGAACTTTCGGCTTAAAGTGTTGGAATACAGGTTGCTTTCCGAAGTGTGTAAATCCCAGGTTTAATTAAATTAATCTCTGGGCTGTAGTTGGTTAACCAACTTGGTTACCGCCAAACCATGGACTGTGAACATTATAAACAGTCAGTAGAGTGAGCAGTTTGACACAGTACATGACCAATTTGATTTTCAACACTCATTCAGCACAGACCATACTCATATATGCACAGTCGTTAACAAACACGACTGATAAGGGTTTGTTGGCATCAGGTAGCTGAGTCGAACTCCACCTAGAAAAGGATATGGCTTCTGCTGTCGTTAAGCTGCAATTCTAAACAGGTATTCGCGCCCAGGTGACTTTGTTGAATGCCATTCGTTGATTAATTTATTTTTACACGAACTCTGCGCATCTGTTAGCACATCACCGGATATACTATCTCGAGTATCACTCATACTTGAACTATAATGAATGAGGCGGCCAGCAGGACTCGTTTTCGAGGAGGAATGGGAACGTCGTAAGACGACTTAAACTCCGTAGGGTTCTCTATTGATGGATGACAGCATCACGCTTTTGAAAAGTGTGGTCATTCTGGCTGAACATCGTGGACAGCACTTATTTTGCAGTAATCGCTTGTAGCTCTAATAGTTGTTAGTATGATCTAGAAAGATTGGATGATTGCTTTCGGTTAACCGGCGACCCCAACACACGTTAACTTACCATAATTTTGACATGTAAAAGGGTCCATACTATTGTCGAATCCCTAGGGTGTTCCCTTCTATGCAACTTCTTGTGACAAAATTGTATCATCAGTCTGCCTGCTTTGTATTAAATCACCAAACTTATCGTCATCGATAACGTACATTCCGAGTTCGATGGAACTGTTCTGGTGAATGCTGGTAAGAAGTAAGGGTTATGTTTTGTTCAACTTGAGGTTGATTGCAGCTGTTGCATATACATGAAGGTTTCAACCAGCCTCCTTTGAAAACGAGCGCCATACTCTAATTTCGTTTCTGTTATAGCTTGTTAGTAGTGCATATCTATGTCACTGTCGTGGTATGAATACTGGTTGTGCTAGTTTGACCAGCGATATTCATCAAATGCTACGCAAATGATCATTGCGTAAAATGGAAAGAAAAATATCATCAAGTTCAATTCACTCACGATTAGTCGACGTTCAGCTGATGCACATGTATAAGTGGAGTGGGGTGCGAATGGGAGCCGTTCCAATTTATTGCAGTCCCGAACCACCTAATGGATCGTAACTGTAAATGTCCAGTCTGTGTTTAACAACACGCTTGCAATAGGGCTTAGCTCGCATAGCACATATAGAATCGTATTGTTTGAGCACATTGGACGAGGTGCATAGGAAGCCTGATCAGCCATCCGAGTTTCAGCCTACTACTCATTCCCAGCTTCAATGAGGAAAATATTGCTTAAGCATAAATAGTGTGATTCTAATCTGCCAATCGTCCAAGCACAATACGAACATTCGTAGTATTCTCATTCTAAAGTCGATGTGATATTACGTATAGCGAACAGGATCAGTTGTTACATAACTCATAGCACACACGCTGCTCGGCACTTTGGATTCAGCTACCACCCATGTGAACTGAACGCAAATCAGAGAAGCGGTTTTTTAGTTAACCTCGTGTTCTGGCAGAAACAAAATTCTTAAAAACAATGTGTAGCCAAACATGATGGGCTTTGGATGATGGAATGTGATTGAACATGGTGACTCCAAAGGACGTTTTTCTCACAGTTTGTTTTCAACCAAAAACCGAAGTAATTATTCTAGAATAGAGAATTATGAAACCAACTCAACATTAAAAACCTGCCGGACACAAAACTGTAATGGATAGGGCAGCGTCATATCACTTACGGAAATCATTCTCAAATGCAGAATAATTTTTGACTCAGTGGATCGAATTGTACTTTCAGGGTAGTTCATACGGAGAAGTATGGCATACATATATGAGAACAGACTACTGACACTCTGATCCTATTACTCAGAACAGGTTTACAAGTATTGCATACTGTCTGACAGTTTCAATACTGAAAGCAAAATACATCAAGTCTACTAAGCACTTTTGTCTAATTTTGCTACATAAAATACATAGAAAGATCTTTTTACGGCATACCGTCGTGGACATTCTACCTAACAGAAAACAAACGGATCTTAACAAAGCTGATGACAAGTCACTGTTTCTTGACAACTTCCAGTCGGAGTACACATTATCGGACATTACCTCCCGCCTTACTAAATACTTTGAGAAACGCACTTTACAGATTCAAACAGCAGAGCGCTTTCACAAGGTTGCAAGTGTTCTGAAGAATTAACATCGAATGATAAATTTGTGGAGGTTCTGATTGCTTCGTGTCCTTAGGAATTTGCGTCGATAGCGTTGGTTGTATTAAAAATGAAACAGTAGCTGGCATTCCCATGATTAGGATGATATTCTCTTGCTTAGAAAATCACCAGTGTAAGAGAAATATTTGTCTGAAACATGAGGGAAGCTTGTATAGAGTGGTTGGGAAACCGTTTTACTAAACAAACAAGGCATTCAGAGTGACAAACACCAGGATTATGCGTACATTTAGTGGGAAACATCGGCAACAGCGTACTAGCAATGGTGAGACTTGAAAGTAGATTTTTGGAAGCGTGTATCACGCTAGGTTATTTGCTGAAACTCTAAACTGGGACAGACTTGGACGTTCAGGGCAAGTATTGAGGGTCCCAACGGATTGTCTACCACGTCGAATAATTTTTATGGATGCCGCAGCTGACTAGTCTAACATATGAAGTAAACAACAAGTGACTTGGTTTAAAGAACTGAATGCAGTAACTTGTCGGTAAGTCACCTCAGGTAAGATTTGACTGTGAGTTTTGGGCACCAGCGACTCAAAGTTTCGGTAGTTGGAAACATCCGAAGAGATGTCGGCCAGTCACACCTAGTGGGGTGAATGCTCTAGTTGCTGACTTGCGTTTTATGTGAAGCCAACAAAAATATTGCTAAAGGACAACGAAAAACGTAGAAGAGCTCTTTTTCATACGTTCACATGGATACCTCGTTTGTTCGTTTTTTAATTGTAGACACCTTAGTGTCGAAAGTTTGAAGTTAGACGTTGATGTTTTTACGCCTTTTGTCCGCTTCTTTTTCTCTATGTGTTTTCTTAGGTAAGACTTGTCCTTTACTTTACGACCATATGACAGTTAAATGACGGTGTGAATAGCTGAGATGTTGAGGTCTGTAATGTTGCTGCTAATGGTGCTAATGGTGCTAATGCTGCTAATGTTGAGGTCTGTAATGTTGCTGCTAATGATGGTGATGACTGGACTGGAGTTTCAGTTTCGCTGTTCAGCATCTTCTAATAGCCTCTAGCTTAGTCGAAGTTTTTGACTCAGCTTGGCTTACTTAACTACAGTTTCACCCTAATGAACGTTTACGCAATGGGAGTGTTCAATTTCATTCGAACTGTTTAACAGGGGGCAATCAAGCGGATTATTACAGTCAGCTAATTGTCGTGGTTATAAAATGCTTAAACTTAGTTAACTTTCCGTGTTTTATCGGTGTGCTATAGAACGTCTGATTTTTACATAGGGTATCTGCATAAATCCAATCACGCGATTCTAAATGTGTATATGTTTTTACACGAAACTTCATTTCAGTAGCAAGATAAAACAGGTAGTTGGATTTGCAAATGTCACTCATTCCGCGTCTCATTTCATTTATTCCTAAACGCACTACGCAAGCCTTCTACGATAACGTTGTCAGCGATAAACTTTAAGGGGAAATTTGATGAAGTCATTCAGGACAAGAATCCATCAATTCATCTGGTGTGGTCAAGGGAAATTCTGGCAGAGTTGAGCTACTTTCTAACATCCAGTGTCGTCTGCAGTCGCCTGTTTGTTTGCTGGAAACTGAAGTGTGTTAGCAGTGTGCTCGTGGGATGCGGATGGGCTGGTGCTCTCGTTTCGGACCATTCCACTTTTAAATTCATATTTCCAGAGTTTCTGACCTCCCCCAGCTGCGTGATCTCAAAAATGTTGATTAGCACCAACTACTCTGTTAACAGTACATCATCAACAACAGCACATCCCAGTCCCGTTTGTTCTTCCTCCAATCTGTATGTTTCCAATCAGTCCAAGGAATCAGAACACCAAATGAAACTTCGCAGTTTGTGTCTGTCACACCTTCTTTGACTAGTAGCTGCTGGACTTATACTTCACCCTCGTTACTAAGGCCAATTTCGGTCGACTTGTTCCGTCCCTAAAACTGTGCTACTCGGCCGGTCTCAGAACAGTTCGTCGGCCTACTAATCACCAAGGCATCACGTGGGGCACGTGCACCGTTTCAGGGTCAGTCACGTGCAGCCGACGCAGCTGACTGGTGGACCGTGCCACAAGGTTTTAGAAAACAGTAGTGATAGAGAGCTATTTTATGCCCCCATGCGATTTTAGCAGTTGTACTGCACTGTTAACGCTTTTGAAACCGATTGTGAACAATGAACATCATATCATCTTGCATGATTTGACTTGAACAGTAATAAAGGTATGAGATGAACACAAAACAAATTCTAACTAGTTTTCACTACGACAATTGCTTGAGCTAACCTTCTTGAATGCTTTACAAGATTGAGCAGGCTGAAGGATTTTATTACTGATGAGTGATGTGATAGATTTGATAATTTTGTCGGAGACAAACGCAAAATCCTAATTTTCCACTGGGTTGGAACCAGGGGCAGATGCTCAGACGTGCCAAGTGCTTGCCACATCTGGATATGCTCTGTCAGTCACTGGTTAATATCTGGCTTGAGGATTTCGTTAGTATTATCGACCACATCACGTTGATCATTCAAGGTATAGGAAAAGGTTTTGCGTTATGCGGTCATTAATTGCGAAACTGAAGCTGCCTGTGGAGAATGAAGACCTGCTGAAAGAAAATGGGGGTCAACAGTGGTTGTGATGGGTTTCGACACCTAATCTGGAGATTGTTGTTGTCGTCGTTGTTCATATTACGCCGGATAGTATGAATTTCTAAGACGTGAAAAGTACTCACTAAACGTGCATTTTCTGGAATGTCCACTTAACTGACCGTTAGCGGTCCTCATTTGTAGGCTAATCGATGGCTTGTTTATGTTAGTTTGTCAAGACTAACTAAACGACGTAAGTCCATGGGTTTTTGTTTCTTAAGCTATAGTAATGCCCAACTACGTAGGACAGGCAATACTGTCAACTCTCCAGAGGTTACAGAGCCTTGCCGAAGTAAATCAAAACAGTCAGCGAGTACTCCAAAAGAACACGGCAAGTACGCTTCAACAATGTTGTCTCTTCGACTAACTGCTGACCTGAATATCTCACTATGATGTACTGACATATCCTTTTGTTCTCAGTTTAATTAGATGGGATCTCATAATCATAACACGCTACGTCTTTTGAATGTGCTGATCACGTTGTGATATTTCCAACTCAACATTAGTACGTTGGGGTCAGTCACTCGAACAAATACCGGAATGACAGTAGTTTTTATAAAAATGACCTAAGGTGCGTGGACGCTTCAACTTCGTTTGGTAACCTCTTTCGTTATCTATAGCTTATGGAACACAGAATTATATATTCAGAGTGTATCCGAACGACCATTACAAAAGTAACAGAGAGGGATTTCGTACCCCCAATCAGCATCTACTCCTGCGCTTCAATGTAGTATTCATGGGAGTCAGAAAACTAACTTTTACGTGGCTTGTTCGAAAGCATTTTTCATACCTTGTCAAATCATTGAGACTTGTCAATGAGTACACGCTTCTTCATTGTTTACAGTGTTTACTGTTACCATTCGCTGTTGTTTCAAATAAAAACCTTCAACTTAGAAACGAATTTATTCACTTTATTGCCCCACTAAAGAGTTAGCAGACTCGTATTTTGTTAAATTAATGCCGACCTTGACGCGTGTGAGTTCATGCAAAAAGTTTATTCACAATCATCGTCTCTTATTAGACCTAGCACAATGTTTTCACTTAGCCTTGGAACAAAATTCGCAAATTGGTTTTGTATGAGTTTGCCCAACTGTACAATGCTACAGCAGTCGCTTTAGTGGCTATGACTATATTGAACAACAAACAAATTCATCTAGAGCACATTGATCATCTGAACTGACAAGGATGCAAAACTTTTGATGCGTTGGTTGTATGTCAATGAATATTGAAATTCCGTTTTGCCGAGCAAAGTGTCTTTTTTGGTCACTGATGAATATAGATATCGATAGCTGCAACTCCATCCATCGTGGTGTACGAAGAAATTTTCTGGGTTAACTTGACTAATCTTAAGTTCCACACAATGGTTTACTTTGCCCATGTTCACATTCTTTTGTCAGTAGGTCTGCTGCCTGATTCCACTGTTAAGACCATTAACG
Organism: Paragonimus heterotremus; assembly: GCA_013368495.1. NCBI lineage: Eukaryota > Metazoa > Platyhelminthes > Trematoda > Plagiorchiida > Troglotrematidae > Paragonimus > Paragonimus heterotremus. Next base: position 17,471 of record LUCH01017973.1, read on the forward strand.
ACCTGTATCTATTTAATTTCAATGACACAGAGTAGTAGTTACATAAACCTTGTTACTGAGCTAAGTACCTGTCTGCAATGACCTTGTAACTGGACTCTTCAAGCGAACCCATGAACTAAGCATGTCTTAGTGGGGTATATTGTATAAACATTTGAAGGTTTCTATTCTAATATTCACATCAAGTTTCAAGTGTTTTCACATGCATGCTTTTTGAGATATATAAGTGAGTCACTTGATTAATTCCATTTATGACAGATACATGTGCAGACAACTGTCATGGTCACGGTCGTTGCAACTCAGGCAAGTGCCAATGTGATCTTGGATTCAGTGGTGAACGATGTGAAAGTGAGTGCTCTGTAAATTTGTAAGCTAACAGATTTTCGTTTGATTTTCAAACTTTATTCAGATGATAATGTGAGTTATTTTCGGCTGTCAAATTCTGTCTCAAATGTACAATGAACTGAATAGATACTTGGTTTATGGGCAGTTGGAACACTATGGCAAATCAGTGATCATTACCGTTCTACGGAAGTTATACTTAACTCAGTTAGATATGTCACATTTAACTTCATTCATACCAGACACAAAAAACAACCACGTCCACTGAAAGCTGAGAACACTCTGTCTATATTAGTGCCACCAGGTAGAAAGTATTCAACAGGTAAATAGTGGGAACTGTTCTATATCAGATGAGTTCAGAAATGCGTGGGATTATCACTGTCTTCGGTTACGAAAGTGAGAGTGAGTAGATTCCAGCGGGCTCGAGTCATTGCACATGACGATTATAAGTGACAGAGATATTTTGGTTTTAAGCTGACCGACTGAAAACCGCATTGATGCCATAACGATAAATGTAAGAGAAAACCTACGTCTAAGCTGAAAGGGAACCTCAACCCACAGTGTGTGTAATGGTAGAAGAGGACAAAAGTGGTAAGTCGACAAAGAATTATAACGTTTGATCATACTAGCGGTTGAGCAACGCTTAGTGCGTATAATCGATAGTTTGGTCATGACACATGTGAAGTCAATGGAGCATTGTTCTACACGGTTACATTAAGAAACCTTGGTAGATGTCAGAGTACATATTTTCACTGAAAGGAATAAGGTGGAAATCCACTTTGAAACTGAGACCAATTATGAGTGATGTCCAGTTTATATCTCAAAACAACCAACTACTTATTAATAAAATCAACTTGCCACTAGTAAGTAATGGAAGCATGATAATGGTGCATAAACTAGGATACACCATTATAAAGGAACAATGGACTCAAACGGGGTACCATAACCGCTTCCGCAGAAGGCTGACCATGTCATTTCTGATATACGGTATACAATACGGAAGGTAATTAACTTGACTGGAATGTTCTGCTGTACCAATGGGCCACGTGACATTGAACTCGATATAAAAGGTTTTCCTATTGAATAAACTCGAGTCTAGTACTTCTTTTCGAAAGGCGCGACTGAAAAATCTATTGGAACGCGACAGCTGCGAACAGTTGTGGGTGATACCCAGCTTGAAAATAACTAAATCCCTGACTAATCATCAGTCATCTCCATCATATTGCCAAAAACAGCGTACGCTTGACCCTTTTTGGTCTCAGCAGCATCACCCGCGTCTTCGAACCAAACCCGCTACCTATGTGCATTTGTGAGGAAGATAGTTCAAACACATACAGTACGTTGGGGCATCGCGTTCACTGAAGGTACCGGAGGGCAGATGAATGACTTCCATTGGCTCTAACATTTTATTTTCTCATACGCAAATATTGATCAACCAAAGCTCGTGGCTGGTCTACAAGCTAGCAAGTTTCTATTAGTGCCGTGACCAGAGAAAGAAGACTTTTCTCTTTAACAAAGAAATAGTTCCAATATCCAGTAATGAACAGGTGCACTGAATCCAAAACCCTCTCTCAACTCGTTCCAATCTAGTGGTCAGTATTTGCTAGTTTGTGTACGAACCATAAATGACTGATCCATTTCAGCCCACAAGCTACGACCACTGCACTAGCTAGAAAACAGGAAATAACCCGTTTTAATTTGTTGTTTCTCGGCGTCTACGCATAAGGCGAATTGCTTCCTCAATTCAATTACATGTAGACCTAAGTACTACAGTTCGTGTGCGAAATCACCGACGACAATGACTAACATGTCTAGTGAAAATGTCTTACGTAATGCCGCTTTTTGGTTGCAAATAACAAACAAAGGAAAACTGTGTATAATTCTTTACATTTACAAAATTAATGTGCCGGTCGAAAACAGCCTTTGTGGACTACTTACGTGAAATTTTGTTTCCTACTTCTTTCCTTTGTCGGATCCAGGTTTTTTCTTGTCACTAAAATAATCACGTTCCACTAAACTTCATTCTTCTAGTGGTTTTTCAAAGCTGAATCAGTTGGATCGTTTACGTATTCAATGTCTGTGTCGTTTGACAATTACAGTTGGAATCCATTTTCTATCAAGGACGGACTTAACCGTAATAAAGACGGCGTCAGTCAAACGGGAATACACTTTGGTGTTGTGAGTTTTCTTAATGGGACACAGTTTAACATTCCGAAGTACTATGAAGCACTTTCAACGTTAACACTATCAGTTCAGAATAGTCCGGACATTGGTTAACTTGGCTCATTCGTTTGTCCAAAAAGTCGGACTGCTCATCGTGCAATTCTGGGTATACAGTTTGATCACCACGGAATGTTTCAAAGTTCAGAGTGTTTCTAAAAGAACTACTGAAATTGTTGAGTTCCCTGACAGTCAGGCCTGAACACGTCCTACTTGCTGTTAAAAATCTATTCCAACGTGATTACTGAAAGGTCCCTTGTTTTTTGTCCCAAATTAGAGGACTACATCAAAGTTGAAACTTCTGAAGCTACTTGGCAGGTCACCGTATTATTCGTTCTCGGTGGTGATAATCAGACTTAACCAGAGTCCATTCTTCCGCGATATTGCATCCGTATCTTAATGGACAACTAGATGATCAGTTTTGGCTTGCAGATAGTTTTCTCTCCGTCGTTCAACGAATTAAGACGATGTGAACTGTGTTATAACCCGTCCAACCGTGCGGAATCAGAACACGAGACTCGAGAGCGTACACTGAAATTCTGCCACTCAGTGGGTGACCAAAACGAATGTGACATGTTACCCAAAAGCATGACCAGTCTGACAAACAACCAATCAGAAAGCAGAGA
>LUCH01017974.1:0-20624 GCA_013368495.1 Paragonimus heterotremus
TGCCACCGAAATATTGCCCCATATTTCCGGATCCCTCATAAATTCGCTGTTTTAGGACAGATTTTGCTCCCTACGGATAATTTTCAGACCGTGGGCGCAACATCACTGCTTGTGCGTATGTCAACGTCCTTAAGGACGCTTAGCCAGCACTCTCGGTGTCGCAACTTGCGACCGCTGTACCCCTGCTGAATTTCGTTTTTCCGGAGGGTGTTTGGGATTTTTCACCCACGGAAAATTTGCCTTCTGCTGGATGCAAAGTTTGAAGGGAGGCAGTGTGCGCGGTTTCACGGAGCCACCGATAGAAATGGTTTGTGGGTCGTGGCAATAAAATGTTTTTGGATTTATCGGTTTCATTCCCAACGGGCCCTCATCGTTTCGACTTCTTGGAAGAAAGAATTTTCCATGTGGCTTCTTGGTGGTTTTTGGCGTGGGTAACTCAGCGAACAGCATTTGTGCGGTGTCTTGAACACTTTTGCCTGTGCTTGGGGCGTCGGTCGTTAGGATAGCGACTACGGAAGCAGCGTTCCCGCTTTCCACTACTGGCACATATGCTCGAGTGGATACTGCTGAAGTATGAACCACGACATTAGTCTCCAGTTGTAGTTTCCGGTCTGCCGTGATTAATGACTTAGGTTTAGCCTGCTGCTCGCGGTTTCAGCCTCTCTTATCGAGAGGTCGAAAGTAACGTCTTTCAGGTGGACGTTGGTGAATTTCAAAGCCTCTGATTGTTCCACCACTGTCTCGGGACACAGCATAGCTGGCAAGGTTACCAAAAGTGATTTTTGGTTGTTTAAGGTGCGCAGCCTGCTCGCCAGTAAGAGATTTGCAACATCTGGGGAGAACGAAGAATCTAAGATTGACTTAGCCACCTAGGTTGCAGATATTGTATGAGAGAGGCCCCATAAAGCAATTGTTGTTTCTCTGAGAGCTTTTACTTTCATATTCGCCGCTGCCTCCTCTATATTGGCAGTTGATAGGGCAACCGCCTTCTTGGTGACCGCAACACCAAGGAGGGCAAATGCTATGTAGTCATTTAGAGACTGGAGTTCCAGCTTCATTTCGGACAGAGTCTGCTGGTATTCCTCCATCTTATTCCTCATGGAAGAAACAGAAGGACATATAGTGCTAAGAAGAAGAGCTCCGCATTTATAGTCGCAGGTTTTCTGCGTCGCTCCACTTTTCGTGACGCGTGCGTGACTACTCAGCTGCAAAGCAGCGCCTTGACTTTCGTCAAACCTGCAGCTCATGCAGATAAAAATTAAAACAGAAGAAGCAAGTTTTTCATACTTGTGTTTGTTGAGGCCAATGCATTTGAAGTGATACCACTTCCGGCACTGATAGCACTGCATACCGTTTTGTACGGACATTTTGCATCCATAACGGCCGCAAATGCTCGCTGCCTTAGCAAGTTGAGTCCCAGCACTGTTGGATCTGACTCGCGCCATAGTCACTAGAAGCAAGCAATGCACAATATAAGACGGATACAGTAACAGACAAGGTACAACCCGAAAGTTTCAATATTTAATGATTCTGTATGTTATTCTGTGACGACTTTCGTTGCATAGGGCATCCATAGAGAAGGAAGTGTGTAGAGAATATCAGCGAGGAAATGAATCAAATTTCGAGTTACCCGCGAATTCAGTTGATAAGGCCGTGCCCAACTTCAAGTCTGTGTGCAAGGCCGCACAAACCACAATCCATTGGACACGGGTTTATGGTAGTAAAACGGAAAGTCCTTACTAGTTCTTCCTTCGACTCTTGCTACCTAGCTACACATGGATAGTTCATATTGCGGGCATTACGACTAACCCCCGCAATCTCCTCGGATACACTTGGTGCCACCTTTGCGCATTGCGAAACGAACTCGGTGAGGTAGGCAGACGTCGGCTGGCCTCATTTCGATGCGATCCGGTGTGCATTTCCAGCTCGCCCGAACTGTGGGCTTGAACGTAACCTGCTGCCAATATGTTCCACTGCACTGCAAGAATTCAAATCATCCTTGTAGTCGACTTGTTCGAGAGCGACACCGCAACTCCTTGTGTGAACGGACAACCGTGTCAAGTCGTCAAAAGTGTTTCGAACATGTCGAGCTTTCCTATTTAGTCCATCGATTCGAGATCATGCGTCAAGATATAGCTGTGCATGGAAGTCTCGCAACATCTCTCTGACATTCACGTATGCCAGTGATGGTGGCGACATTATACAGTCATTAATTGTCCCGCGAGCTCTTCTCTAACAGTAATGTAAAATGTGGAGCATTTGTTGATCGAAGTCTGCCATTCTAGCTTCAAAACAATACCTAAACTGCTTTGTGAACTTGCAGCAATTAATCGGATCGTTATCCGTGCAAGACAATGGAGCGCATATGAAAACGTGCCATCCTTAGCCCCTTCTTATCAAACCATCTTTTTTCCTCTACCCAGCATGGCTTTCTTCCCAATCGGTCATGCATAACTAACATGCTTGTTTTCATGGACAGTCTGACGGAGGCCAGAGACAATGGCCTCATCTCTGATGCCATCTTCTTCGACTTTGCCAAGGCTTTCGACCGTGTCCCACACGGCCCCTTGAAACACAAACTGGAAGCCTATGGTATTCAAGGAGAGGTTCTTCGCTGGATTGTCTCTTTCCTCGATAATAGGATGTTCAGAGTTAAAACTGGAACAGAACTTTCATCTCCTTCTCTCATTTCTGCGGGAGTTCCTCAAGGGTCAGTGTTAGGTCCTCTGTTATTTCTGATCTACATCAATGACCTTCCGGATAATATTTCCAGCAACGCCCTCCTGTACGCTGATGACCTAAAAATCTGGAATGCCACTGATCCCACTGCACTACAGATTGATCTTGACGCGATTAAGCGTTGGTCGAACGATTGGAGTCTCCCACTAAATGACAATAAGTGCGCTCATATGTCACTCAGTGGAGACTCCGGCAATGCCTTTGTGATTCATAGTGCATTGAGCACAGTAGATATTACAAAAATCGATCTGAAGAAAGATCTGGGCATCTGGTTGTCGTCTAACCTTTCGTTTGCGCATCACCACGAGATGGCGGCGAAAAAAGGGTTTGCCTCTCTTAGGATGATTAAGCGCACTTTCCCCCGTATAAACAACAAAGCGTTCCAAACGCTGTACGGGGTTCATATAAGACCGCTCCTGGAGTATGCAAATCAGGTCGTGTATACCGGTCTGAAGAAAGACATACTAGCTGTTGAGCGTGTACAGCGCGTGGCTACCAAACTAGTCACAGGCCTGAAAAACGTCGCGTACGAGTCTCGACTTGAAATTCTTGACCTATACCCACTTGAATTTCGACGGCTCCGCGGTGATCTAATTTTCACACACTTCCTCTTTAGAGTAGGCCTCGTTGATCAGTTCTTCACTGTATCGAATGATGACGGACGGCGAGGACATAACAGGAAGATGTTCGAGCTTCGTCCGAGGACCTTTCTCAGGCAGCAGTTCTTTTCGTATAGGGTTGTTAACTTCTGGAACAGCCTTCCTGCTGAGGTCGTCAGTAGGGCATCTAGTTACGGCTTCAAATCACTACTTGACTCGCATTTTCTAAAAAAATTTTATACGATTAATCTTAGCTTGTTTTGTGATATTTACTGTAATTCCCAAGAGCGGTGCTACACCCTGTTTTCCATGAATGCCTTACAGATGAACAGACGCCCGCTTGAAATTGAAGAAGGAAAACCGACTGGATCCGGGACCCTTGGACCTCTGCCTCGGACCCGTGTATCAATCGCTGAATCGCTGAATCGCTATAAATGGCCAGGGCAACAAGTGGCAAATCTATGAAGCGCAGGAAAGGTGACGAGGATGATTGCATTAGAAAATTTTCCTGGTGAACTTCATACGTACAACCAGTAGGACAAACTTGTTTCTGGCAATCCACCATGTACTGCTTTACACGTGAGCTTGCGGAACCCTGTGGTTCAACCAGTGACAGTCACTGATGTCGTTCCGACCCTAAATTGAACGGTACACTTTTCAACTTCTCACTGTTCTGTTTGGCTACCACCAATTGTTCTCTAGCTTGCATGATTTTGCTGGGTGCTGATGACATTTGGAATCCTGCCGGATTCAAAATTGATAGTTCCGGTAAAGTTTCCTTTCTTTTCCTTATTGATTATCACTCAACTCTGTAGTGAAACAAAATCACCTACCTTAACAGCCATGTCTGAATCACATGATGCTTACCGGGCTTGTAATCGCCCCAGACGCTTGCTGGTATAGTTTGCAAAATTATTACACACCCAACGCAAGATGGACATCATGGGAAGGAGTAAACCTATTTTAGTGTGCAACAATTATTGCGACTAAAACATCTTCGAATATTAGGCAGACAACCAATGGTAACCAAATCCACGAAGGTATCTGATAAATGTTACGACACTATTTGGTAACGAATGAACGGTATAAAAGTAACGGCTTCATATCTCCGGTGTGAATGTCAGTCTCAGTAGTAAAATCATAATGTGAATGCACGAGGCAACCGCGTCAAAGTTTACAATCATTATAGAAAAAATGCACAGATTTAACACGTAAGTCACGCTCAATAAAAACAAGCGGTTAACTAATTGACCATGAGATCGTAAAGCGATGTGTACGACGGAATGTTTTGTGTTATCTTGTAAAATTCAAAATAGAATCAAATGCGGGGGAGTACTGAATCGTCCTCTAACAATTCAAAAGTATTGGAAGTTTTAATTAGTTGGTTATGCACGTTTTGGTTAAGAGGCATGGGCAACTTCTTCCTGCCATGGAATCCTGCCCCTTCCAAGAGCGACGAAGTCCGACATTACGGAAATCGCCACGGGTCGTAGTGATTGTGGCGTCTTTGGAGCCGCTTACGCTCTCCTTGGCCAACAATCTATCACCGGGCGATCAGACGCTTTTCTGCCGGTCGGAGCTTCGAGGATGTCTCGTAAACCGTTCATCTTTTTAGAAGAGAACCAGTTAAACAGTCATAACTACGGTGATCTTCACCGTTCCTACTTAGCCTGGTTCTGTAAAGTTTGCGAACGATTCGTTTATCCCGAATGCTTCGGAAATTTTCTGAAGAACCTTCTGTATGATAAACTTCCACCTAAACCGAGGGTTGCTAAATGTGGACGCTGTTTGTTTAGGACCCCCGGGACGAAGCAACGATCCGGCCCTGCGAAAATCATAGATTATGTGGCGGATCCATCAAAAAATTGGAGAGTGCATCCAAATCCACCTCTGGTTTCCCAGTCCGATTTAATCGTGCTCTGACGGATGTTCCTAATTAATACTGTGGTGATCCATTAGAAGGGATAACCATGGAGGCAGAGGAGCCAGACTTGAGACGGGACTGTTTGGGCTCAATAAAAGACGCCCTAAGCTAGTGAGATCCAAGTCCGTCAAGAAAGCCGGGACCAGACCTGCTGCTGCGCAAAGGGATAACATCAACACTGTTGTTTAACGGCGAGCCTCACAAACGTCTCCCCCTAGTGTGGACCTTGTTGGGTTGTAAGATTGGGCTCTCAGACGGTTGGTTTTGGTAGCTGTTCTTCTAACAGTTGAAATGTACAGTTTCAATGGATCGCGGAAAAATGACTTCAAATTTGTCAGATATCTCAAAGGCAGCGTGACGGATAAATCAGTTCGTAGGTGATCACATCTTCTTTATTTGTTGCAATAATGTCGTGGCAGGATAACGGGGACGACTGGGCGCTGCGCGCTGACGTCAAGGCGGCTGTATTTGAAGAGGTTATCAGAACTTTGCCCCGACATTTTGACTACCAGCATGATATCATGTAAGTGGTGAGTACGAGGGTTATCACGGGCTCTGAATTGGCCGCTGGTGATTTCGATGAGTCGCCGGAACTGGCCAGCCAGATGAAGGGTTGTTAGGCGATGACGATGCAGTCAGAGTGCATTGCGGCCAACGTCGTTAAGGGGGCTGAGCAGAAGTTGCTGACCGAATAACTGAGTCCGAAGTAGAACTTATTTTTACCGACCTATTAAATTTTGTTGGAAAATTTGGCAGTCAGCGCCAGTCAGTATGACTAAGTGGTCACTCACTCCTAAGGAAGGCAGAATGGTCTGACGCCATCTAGATCCTCGAAGGTGAGGCACAGTAGGTGCAACGTTGGGGTGGGTGCACTTCAGAGGAGAATGAATTAGAGGCGTCCATTGTATAGGGACAACCACGGTATATATGATTGTGCTCGCCGTATTAGGTAATCTTCGGAGTAACGCAAGGCAACGCTGGAGAACAATGGGCGTTACTCTTTCTAACTTGAAGTTAACTGTATAGTCAGGTCTTGTAGATTACAGATACGATATGCGATACCTGGATTTGGTCAACCCCATCATACGTTGGTTCATGAGAACAGGCCTGAACTAACTCAGGATGAGCAGGCAAAATCATCCTTGAGTTGCGTCAAATCCTGGCTATGCGTGTCCGGAATTCGTTCCGGTAGAATCAACGGGTCAGGAGGCGTCGGTGATAACGCATGGATGTTAGCCCCAGACCACGAGTTCCTGACCTGTCGTGTTGTGGAAAATTATTTGATGGAAAAAATCATTTTAATAGCTCGGTACCTGGTGCAGAGATTGAGATCGTCGAAATCTGCGTCATGGACTTATGTCTGTTTAATTCAACAGACCGTTAATTGAAAACCACCTAATCATAATTGTTTTTAGAAAATCTGCTGCTGCTGTTGTGGTCGGTTGTGTGGCAATGTTAACACAAGAATGCTGGGGTTATTTTCAATTTCTTTGTCCATGCGTGTCATTTGTTTGTTATTTTATTTCAGTTGTTCATTTTTTATTTCTAAGAGATGAATTATATCGCGACCTTCAGGGCGATGTTCAAGGATCGCAAATTTTACACTTTCTCACACTTTCAGGAGTGGTTTCAGAGGTACGTGAACGAAGCGGGCGTTATTTACGTTCATGGGATGAGCCGTATGTCGTAAACTGCTTTGAAGTACGATAAGGTAATGGCGACATGAACTCCTGAAAACCGTGCAGATTTTTTTATCGTTGTATGGAGTATAAAAGGCGTGGGAGCGTATGCTGGGTTGTGCGACGTGTCTAGTGGGTTAACTCTTGTTAGTCTTCTCAAATCAGTTCTCGCGTCACATGTTGCGGATCACGGTTTCATGTAGTCCGGCCAAATGCGTGTATGGTTGTGAGCTGTTTCGAGTTGGAGCACAACCACCCTCTCCATCGTCTGCTTTATGATTCCCATCCTACGAATCGTGGACTCACCGTCAGTGAATTGAACGAATGCAGAAGTCTGTTCCAGTACAATACACCGACCGCTGACATTGATCAGTATGTGGCGGACGTTTACGGGAAGTTTATCACAACTGTTGAAGTTGGAAACACTCGCCGCGAGTTAGGGCCTGCAACGTCAAATGAATCTGTCGGGTAAGATTGGTCACGGAACATTGGAGAATCTCAATGAAGTTTTTTCGGCGATTAGTGCGATGGGTGTGGCACACACTATTCGGGATAGCGGCAACAGATATGTGCATATCTGCTTCGCCCAGCGGATGCAGCTTGAACTATTCCGACGTTTCCCGCATGATGTGTGTATGGATGCCACTTACGAGATGAACAGGCACAAGTATGTCACTGTATGCTTCCTCATACTTTCGAAGCTAGAAGTTATATCAGTTCCTCATAACGTACGGTATGGGACATAGCTGACCCCTGATATACGGGTACGTTCGTAATAAGCAGTGTACTTAACTGCGTAGGCGTTCCAAAAATTTTTGAAAAATGATGGGGGAGCTGATTGCGGTGGAGATGTTTGTCATGGATAAGATGGCTGCGCAAGTGAGTGCAACACGTGGTGTTCGGCTACGAGTTTAAGTAAGCATGTAAGTGGCAAAATTCGTCCGTCAAGCTTATCAAAAGACAAACTTTTTTCACAGTCGTTTTCTCCTCTACCGAATGGTTACGACGGACAATGAGGAAGAATAAGTTGTACTGTTCACCGTAGGTTCAAACGTGATTTGTATATCATCGGCCGAACGGATAGGAGGTTTCTGAATCATTCGTTGTGTAATTGACTGTACATCAAGCCGAAATGGGCCATCCATGCACAAAGCAACGTTGCCCACTTCGACAATTGAACGAATAATAGGTTGGAGAACGCAAACGGAAAGTTGAAGAAGAAAGTTTACCCAAGAGACCTTCTAGCCGTCACCATTCAGAAAATATGGATTTACAGTGGGGCTGCTGCGAGAGTACAAAACACAGACGACCTATGGGTGCGACCGTCGTGAGGTTGTGAATGTTGACTGGTACGTGAAGAACATTCTTCGCAGAATGACCACATCCCCAAGTCACCTTATCTAAGATCACCTGAAAAGACGGACTCTACGACTCTCCCTCGAAACAATATCCGAGTGCAGGATAAGCGGTCCTCTAGTAATCACTTCGAACATGGCAGCTTCGTGTACAACAAGATGATGTCGCTTTCGTCGTGGATAGCCTAGAGGGCAAACGTGAATGTACTTTTTACCGTACGATGTGATTGCCATGCATATACATTCTGTCGGTGTTTCGAAAACATTTCCACCCCTACGGTAAGGTCTTTTATAGTTTTTATTTCCGTGTATAAAGGTCACATCCTCATTCATGAGCGGTGGTTGGGAGAGTGCAACTTGCCATTTCGACGGTTGGTAGGCCAGCAGCTTTGCTTTTGCCAGTAAGATAGTGGGACATGCAAAGACTGGTTGACCTTTATACGACTTCCCTGTGGGCTCAGCTGCAAGCGGTATGCAACAGAGAAACAGGATTGCAGTGTGGACACTGCGGTGACTTCGTACAGATGGACAGCTAATACTTTGATGCCGATCAGCTGATTTTTTTTATCCCAAATGTATCCAACAGGCAGACATAAACGGGTGTCCATTTTGTGGCAAACAATTTCAGTCTTAGTCGCCTGATAAGTACACGTTGTTTCAGTTCCATCTACTTCAGCCGTTGTTCGCACTTCCCCGGTGATTATGGGAAGCAATTCCCGCACACCACCAACGACGGATGCTGGCTTAGACCGTTCCGCGGACAGTGTACCGGTTGAACAGAGGCAGAGAAAAGCGCGAATAAACATCACCTGGAACGATTATCCTGTTGAGGTAATTGGAGAATGTAAGTTTCTTCATATATGCGTAGACAGATTCTCGCAGGTATCAGATGTGGTGGACGATACGAAGATGAAGACTATCTGATACACGGTTCTAGTCATCCGGAACGGCACCCGTAATACATGAAAAACAAATGCTGCGTTCTGTGCTGAAAACAATAGCGGAGGTGGTATGTACATTTGTCCACGCTTATCAAACTCATAACGTAGGAATCTATCCTTACGTTTTTATCCCCAGTAACTTCACTCATCCACCTATGGATTTGGCATAATTCGTAAAGTAGGACAAACGGACGGAGCAGTTATAAACGTCTAAGCATGGAGAACAGTTTGGCATAATTCGTAAGGTAGAATAAATGAACGGAGCAGTTATGTGTCTATGTATGGAGTACAGTTTGGCGTAGTTGAAGTCAACTGGACAGAGCAGCTTTTAAGGTGAATGCATGCGGCATAACTAGGCGTTGATCATAGCTGAGGTCGACCGGACGGAGCAGCTATTAATGTTAACGCATACTACACACTTGGACGATAATCATAGCTTGAGTCAACTGCACGGAGTGGCTACTGGTATGAGCGCACACTACGTACTTAGCCGTTTATCATAGTTTAAGTCAACTGCACGGAGCAGATACCAATGTCGGCGCAAGCCTAACGAATCGGAATTACAAACACGTGCAATAATATCGACCTATACTATATAGTGCAGACCATTTTCGTATGAGGCAAGGTGAACAGCAGTTTGTTAATCACGTTTCGAGGATTCCGTTTCAGCCGAATAATCCACCGAAGATGCGACTGGAACTGCCGTTCGTTGACTGTATTTAGTCTGTTCCCTGGGCAGACCACCATGAATGCTGCGAATATTATGTTATCCGTGAACGCCCAGTATATCAAAATTGTCAATGTTTCCCCTAGCGTAAAATGGGTATTTCCAAATATGGAATATTTTCGAACGGAATAATGTCGCTTACACGGTTCACGTTTCCGCCCATAGTCGTCTGCACACTTCGTGGCCTTAATCGATTTCAGAAAACGTCGACGGAGTCCATAGCATCACTTTCAAATGTCGAGCACACTGCAGTAACTACGACAGCCCCATCATTGCACACACCCGTCCATATGCTCCGGTTAGGATCCCGGCGTGCCATCCCAAGAGCCCCGAGTCTGTCAGACCAAGGATCATCTATGTGGCCTGAGGTTAATGACATTTCAGCGCCGGACGAGTACATTACCCCAGGAAGGTATACTGTTCAGCGTGGTTGTACTCCATGTTTAAAATTAGGAGTTGCAGCTACGTCGCTATGGGTGTGTGCAGTGATGGAGCTGTCGTGTTAACTACGTGGTATGCGTTCACATCAGTGGCTGATCCATCCACATGGCTCAAACTATGATCACCGCCAAAGTGTGTTGTATGCGTTAACACCAGTAGCTGCTCCGTCCAGTTGAATTAAGCTATGATCAGCGCCTAAGTATGCAATATGCGCCAAATTTAGTAGCTACTCCATCCAGTTGACTTAAGCCATGATCAACGCCTAGTTATGCCGTACGCATTCATCTTGATAGCTGCTTCGTCCAGCTGACTTAAAATGTGATCAAAGCTCAAATACGCAACATACGTAAACACCCAATGCTGATCCGTCCAGTTTACTTGGACTGTGATAATCGCACAAGTGTGTAGTAAGCGTCCACACTAGTAGCTGCTCCGTTCAAAAGTAGAACACGGGGGGAATCCGTATGAACGTGCACTTAGACCTTTGGGAATAAGTTATAATGATCTCCTCTAGTTTTGGCCTAAAATGAGATAACATACTGGCAGCCGTCAGTGAGGTCTGCGGTCGACTAAAACACAGGCCGGTAGTCATTAGAATCATAAGCGTCCATGATACGAAGATGGAAGGGTTGTAGCTGAGATGGTAAAAGTTGGAATAATTGCTTTCGTCGGATAAATAACGATCAGCAAAGTCGGTCATTATCTGTGAGGTAAATGAGGATTGACACGTACACGTGGGAAGCAACATCCAAGCACAGTCAATAAACGATAAACTGAACAATACGCACGTTGTCAATGATAGCGTGGGACGTGTTACCCATGTTCACACCATGTCGTAGGTAGAAACAAACGGGTGATAAAGTAAACCGTTTTCCGCCGGAAACACAATAAGGTAATTAGGCTGAACATAAAATTCGACTGAATAACTAACCAACAGACGCGGCAGCGTAGCTTTCATTGGGAATATCAGTGATATCTCTTGTGCGATACAATGCAAACGCAACGTAACCGAAAATTAAAAATTCACTTATATCTCCCAGACCACAAAAAATTGAGCGTTTCTGGGAAGTGGGGTTATGTATTCCACCACGAAGATTCTGATGGAAGCAGTTTCAGAGCGCGAAAGCGATTAGGAAAACCAACATGATGCTTTTATTAAAAAAATGGCGACAAATTTTCTCACGAATTGCGCAAATATAAACAATTTTTATGCATAAATGATTTCTCATTGCAACACAATTATTATACTGGATGAGCTCTATATATTCGTTCTGTAATGTGCGTTTTGACATTTCATGAGAAATTTAAAAAATCGCTTTTCGCGCCTAAATAGCCGTTTTTAACTCGTTTCGACCTCGAAGCGCCATGTCGGCGAATTACACACTTGTCGTTATAAGTGTCGTCATTTTTCCAGCTGGGAGTATTCTCCAATGTCTTTCTTTCAGCAGGTCACTTCGTCCCCATTCCAGCGTACATCCTGATTTCATTGAAAAGTTAACAACAGCGGCACCAACGAGTGGCAACTCAGGTAACACGGCTGACTATTGATGACTACTGACAGACTATCGAGTGACTACTGACCGACTTACGGGTGACTATCGAGTGCGACAACTGTGCATCTGGTAGCCACTCAATAATCAGTCAGCAGGAAAAAATTGTAGCCCCAACTTCGTTACGAACGCCTGTCGGCCTACATTCTAAAGGCTCTGACTAATGAGCACCTCTTTGTTCCGAGCCAATTCCCAATAAAATCGCGCAGCGGTATCGATATATCTGTAAAATTTTAAAACAAACGGTTTTGAGCAACAAACGTTTAATGAAAGAACAAGAAGTGTACTCCAGTTATGAAGACGCAGTCGTCAGGTGACTGACATTTCTGACCTCACTCTGGTCAATTCGTTCTTTGCGCTCTGTATCAATCGATGAACATTTCGACATCCGCCGAACAGTTCCAATCCAACCGAAAGCATAATATCTCAGTTAATATTGCAAGTACGACAATATGTCACTTCAGTAAAATCAACGAGAATATTACAGTGATCAGACAAATCATACGCTTATTAATCTATGCTACCTGGATGACCATCAAAATGTAGTCCGTTTATGACCGGATTAATATTAGACAGAATGTGAACTTACGGATTTCCTGTTACTGTACCCTTCAAGATTTTCAGAACAAATAGTGAGAATAGTAGCAAAACAACCCAATCGTTCACTCTGACCATACAATCGTCAGTGGAACGGAAACCGGCCGTCCGTAATATTCTACACAATATGCCCGCACAACCCACATTGCAAATGGCCGCCTGTTTTGAAGCCGCGCTCTCGAACTAATGGTCACGTGCTGTGACTAAACAAAAATAGGCTGACTGCAAATGGGTCGCGAACACGTAATACAAGTTCCTCTCATTGTTTTCGTTCGGAAAGATATCAACACCGAAGCCGCAATTGTTTTATCAGTGAAAGTGACGAGTGACTAACGTTAGTCTCTCAATGGACACTCAATAACGGGTAGACCGACTAAGTTTGCTATTATAGTAGCAAACCGAATTCCATCGTCAAGTACAGGAGTCCTTGGAGAATTTGGACATTGGTCGACGTTCTCCACCCACCGCGGTGTCTGAACGTGAACGTGCATCACAGTCGCTCGCAGGAAATAATAATAATTCAAATAATCATTGAATGACGGATTTTAGATGTACCGAAAATCTCATCAGGAACTGGTCTGCAAGATCGAGATGCTGATTTTCCTGACTCTGGCATTGTTGACGACCCTCGAGACTGAGTGATTTCAAGCAACATTCACAAACTGCAGGTAGCACGGCTTCTACGCATCTTGAAGGAAAGAACACCAGAGTTGTCCAGTGATGCCAGAACTCTGTTGTCGACACCGAGAAATTCGCCCATACGTGCCGTTCATCCGGGCGAATACGCTCATTTGGGATTGATTAAAAGCACAGTGAATGTTGTTCCAAGCTGCCAGCTACAGCATGTGGCGTCTGTTGGTATCCAGTTGAATATCGATGATTTCGCAACAACGAATGTGAGGGAGACGACAGTATGGCCCGTGCTCTGTCGCTTGAATGAACTCCTCGTAACAGAACCATTTGTAGTCGGTGTGTATGGACGGAGAAGCAAACCAGAAAACGTCAAATTGTATCTTCCAGACGTACTGCAAGAATTGTCAGACGTGCTTACAAATGGTATATATATGAACAATGTTCCCGTGACCGTCTGTCTGAAAGCGGTAATCTGTGATACACCTGCTAGCTCCTACGTTAAACAGGTACGTGAACATGGTGCATACTACGACTGTGATAAGTGTGACCGACGAGATGTATACTGCGAACGAAAAGTCACGCTAACGCTGCAAGCTGGTTCTCTTCGAACAGAGGCATCGTTTCGCGTCGTACGCCCTAGATCCCTGTCAACGTTTATGTCGCCACCTGATTCCGCGATGTTAGTTCCGCGGTTCGCACACCTGAGGTTTTCCCGAGCCTTATATTAACGAGGATTGGAAGTCTCAGTGAGAAGACGGTGAATCTGCAAACAAACTTTATTTATTTATTTACTCACCGCTCACGAGCGGACTTCAACGTAACGAATAAGGGAGTTAGGGGAATGGACGTGAGAGAACCTCCAGCACAACCGCACGGCAGCCGCCAAAGAGGACGAATATCAACGGAAATTCCAGTTGACCTTCAGGATTCAAACAAGTGTCAGCCTGGTTGGGCGACGTTTCCAACGACGATAGCCAAAACATTGTTATCCTAGTGAATTTTGCCTACAGTAGTAGAGATGGCGCGGATTCAATATACAGCTACGAGTAAAACTGCGATACATACGCCAACGCACTACCTTTGATGTTAGTAGTTTGTAGTAAATGTACAATCACAGGGTAATGTGAACCGGCAGGGTTGTACCGGTAAGGCAACTCCCACGTCGAAAGGAATTTAGGATTTTGGGGACGTCGAAAGTGATCTCAGTACACCTTTATCCGCACCTGAGGGTTCCAGTGACCCCATTTTCCGCTGACTGATGGTCATTTACGAACACTTTATCGGTTGCCTATGTAGTGGACAAGTGGGTATGCGCTAGACCCTCGTCCACTAACAATTTAATAGGCCTTTCCTGGAGAACAATCGTAACGTAGTCCCAACAGGCATTGAACTAGAGAACACAGCAGGGTTTGGAAACAAACCGTATATTTCCAGCATGTATTTGGAAATATGATAAGTAGTTAGTTCCAGCCTAGTCTGGGATCAACGGCAGCAACCAAGAGGAAAAAGAAGAGAAGCGCGAGATGGGCTACAGCCCACTCGATGGCGCTCAAAAGCGCGCTGAGCGAAAAGTGCGTGAAACCTTCGAGTGCGTTAAACAACGTTCGAATAGGTTTGGGTTAAACGACCTTGAGGAATGAAATAATAGATGAGTCGTTAAGAAGAGGGCAAGAATTCACTGCGTACAATTAGTTGCACGACTGAAGAAAGTGGCACTGAGTTCGTATCAGGCCTCCTATTGCAGGCGTACACATAACCATGCGTACAGAACAAACAAGCAGGAAAACACGGTTGCAGCCGGGATCCTTAGAGAAGCCACACGATCGCCGGTCACTACACCTAATTTTAAACGTCTTTTTTGCTGAATAGTGTGAGTATCCAGCTATTTCACATTCAAGGTTGTTTTGTTACTAGTACTTTATGTTCTCCAGCCGTTTTGACTGCCTTTTATGACTTTTATTATATTTAAAAGATGGATCCATTATCTAACTATCTGAATCACCACTGGTGGAATTGTCGAGCACGAATCACTGAGTTGATTGCTCTGAGTCTTCAGAAGCGAGTTGACAAAAATTTTTCAGCGATAAGGCGTCTGAAATTTTTCCGTCCTACTTGGCTTGTGAAGCTGCCAAAACTATTCACTGGCTGTCCACTTCAGTCGCTTCGGCTGGCCACATCCTAAAGCTATTGGCAGGTAAGATGTGCGTTCGTGCGAATGATATACCTTAGTCGGCTGAAACGTTTAAAAGGCACCAATCTAACTATCATGCGCGATGGTGGTCTTACATTAGATCAGGCTGCCCAACACTCTGCAAATGCATTCGTCTTGTAAATTTTAGACCCTCCACCTAGCATACTCAAACCAGTAGACCAACTAGTTACACAGCTAGTCCTGAGCGTCTAGTGATTCTTTGACCTGCGAAAAGCCTAATCACAGCGTCTGTCGATGAGTTGGATCTCAAATATTCACGTTTGTGCTGCAGCAAGCGTATATGTGCTTCTCAGTCAGGTGAACAACCAATTCCTATATAAAAACATTCGAAAACTGGAGTTAGTTAGTATTAAGATGTTAAAATGAAAAAAGTATTAAAAGCCAAAGAAAGGACTTATACCAGCAAACCTCGATAATGAATGCATCAAATTTACAAGAGTCGAGACCACCTATTCACGTGGACACGGCCAAATACAGAAAATCACGTAATAGCGGGGCGATAAAGCCGTGGAACGTAAAGGCCGATCAAATGCGCGAGAACAGGCGTCGACGAATAAACGATATTAATGCTTACTAAGATATGGCAATTAACTTCCATCAGAAGAACGATTTGTCTCATGCGCAATTCGGATGGCCGTGTCACTAGTTGCAAGGAAGACTCGTAGTTGTCACCAACAGGATTTTGACAGCAAGAAAAGCACTTAACAAAAGAGGAATAAATAAGGACAGAGAGCGCGGCCACCAACCTCTAATCAGACATGCGACCGTCCTCACACGCAACAGGGCCAGATGATTCAACACTGGCCCAAGGAACCAGCATGGTTTCCTAACACTTAGGTAGATGCTGGTTGGGTGTTTATTGTGACCCAGTTCCTTTGCCCTGAACGTTACCGGCTAACGACGCTAACATTCTCTGCCCGTTCGACAAGATATATGGAGTGTATAAGTCTTCTGGTAGCGTAGTTTCTTGTTCTCAAGTATACCTTGCGGACGTGATTATCGGCATCCCCTACTATTCTAATATTCACGGCCTTGGACCATACGCCTACAGGTTGAGGGCCTCCAGTCAGTAGAACCAGGCCCCCAACATTTACGTTTCGTCCAACTATAATCCACTTACAGTAAGCTTGTACGAATGATAGGTATTCCTGATCAAGCGTTTCTAAAGTAAATTGATCAGGTGTTTCGTCTGCTTCCACCCTTTTGTGTACTTTTCCAGTATCCCGATTTGAGTGCACGGTAGACCAGGACTTGGTTTTAAGAGAGACGAATCTTTTGGTCGTGAGACGGAATGACCGCCCTGATCAACAGGGACTGAAAACAAAGGTCTATCATTCAAGATTCTGTCGCCAAACATTACCCACTGCTATACGACGGACAATACGACGTCGCAATGTTCGAATCATGCGTTCCCACGTTCCACCCGAACGACTAGCAGTGGTAAGATTAAAGTGTTATTCGATACCGCGAACCACTAAAGTCCGAAAGGATTTTGTTTTAGTCAAAGATAGTTAACCTTCCTCTCATCTCTGGTTTCGTGCCTACGAAGTTAAATCTGTTTTCGCTGTAAAAAAACTTTGGACACACCTCGAGAGTCAATGAGATTCGTTGGAGTCATCAAAATAATTCCGGTGACACCAAACGTACTACCCTCAGGCGTACAGTTCTGGTCTTTAAAAGAACGAAGTAACTGACATATCTTTCACAGATTCTTCCGTCAATTCGAACCTTCCAGAAATGCACAATAATCTATTTTGTAACCTTTAAACAGAACGCCACCGGCTGTTGTGCATTCAACTGGAAACTGGGCCATCACCTGCTGACACGGCTTGGTCAACAACATTTTGCACTTCATGCAGTTTAACGGTACTTAGCGCACACTTGACAATTCAAAATTCCTTCGGATGGAGAGCAAGACGAGATTAGCTGTCACGTGATCTTCGACCGCTTGGTAGTGTCTGATATTCACTACCGTGGCAACACCACGGGGTGGGAGTATCGTCGGTCAAACACCATGAGAGAGCCTCATCGAAACCCTTCCACCGAGACATGCAACACCGTTTACAGTGATAGGCTTCAGTCGGACTAGTGTACCCCATTGGCCTTTACAGAATTCTGCGCCATTCTCGTTGAAAGCGCCTCGCTGTTTCGGTCGAAAGACGGACTTACACGTTAGATCCAGTTTAAGTTTGCGCAGTGAATTCAGTAGAACGTAGTGTTGTCGATAATCCTTCAAACAGACAAGAATCCTTGAACCACATTAATCATGAGTGCGCACGAAGTAGGGTGTGTCACTGTGGGTAACGTGAAACTAGTTTCGCCTAACATTGTGCCTCACTCGTTCGCCACTGTGACTATCCTTATCAATTCGAGTTCTCTAACTAAAAGTTTCAGAGGCAGCTTGACTAATGGCTACGAATATTCAACACTTCACAGAATGGTCACACCATTAAAACCACATGTGTACTTTCGGGAAACATGCATCGAGGGTTCTTGGAATAAACTGTGTTCGCCAGGTTCAACTCGGACGGAATCTGTCGCACTCGACAGCCTTGAGTGTAGTCGCAAATTAGCAAAACGCGGTCAGCTACAAATATAACGAGGCACGCGAGGTGTTTCTCAAGTATTCTGAAGCACTGATGGAGCCTCCCATGCGTGCAATGAGATCAGAGATTAACTTGACCTCATTAACTATGGACCTCATGAGTTTGCCAGCCAATACCGTAGCAATGAGTCCTAATCTTCGGACAGTCAAGAACTTTGAAGGTGAAACTCGAAATACTCCTATTAGGAAAAAACTGAACGTGTTTCCACCTCCTGAGATTTTTTGGAGATAGTCAACTGCTGGGTAAACCGTCGCAGAGACATCATAAAGCACATTTAACCCTGAACTTGTCTGCGTTTTCTCATAGGATCTGATGCAAAATAGTACAAAAATGGAGTCTGTCGTCCCCACACCCTATGACAACCTTCCCCATTCTTCTACGTACTGTTCTTCTTACGGTGTATCCAATACGATACCTGCACCACAAAAGCACCAGGATAATTTCCAACCACAAAGAATAAAAGCAGCAACAAATCCTAGTGGATCGTAAGTCGACGTGATACAAACCGATTTGTCCCACTCCCGAATGAATAGCTTCCTCGGTGGGGACACGCGGAGATCTGAAAGAGTCTTCCGATATGTACCCTTGGATCCCAAGTGTCTTCTGATGACTGTGGTTACCTGGGTTCATCGCTATTGCGGAGGATGTCTACTTGTTTGTTGAACCTTCGATATGTTAGACAGCGGCTTTACAAGCCTGATTCCATTCAACAAGGGCATATCGCGTAAATCAGACTCGGCATGTCTGGCAACCTCAGGTGTATCAAGTAGTCGTCAACGTAGAAATTTTTCTCTGTATTTTGACCGATCATTTTGGTAAAGCGATGCTGATTATCTATTGCTATCTTTTTGATCGTACATGATGCGCACACTGTCGAAGAACCAGTTCCGGAAGGATACATCGTGATCTCATAAGCATGTGGTGAACCAGACATTGTTTCATCGTTCTAGGGGAAGAGACTTAATGACTGCTTATCTTTTTCAGAAACATGCAAACTGAAACACTTGAAACAACGAGTTGCCTACCAAAATGTTTGTTAAAACGGGCCTTGCAGTAAGACTTCATTCGTAACGACACCGTTGTACTTTACCGTACAGTCAAGTACAATTAGCAGTTTCCCAAGTATATTCGGATGTAAGTGATGGATAAACACTAACATAAGAGCATTTTATGTTTACCGCTGTCAATTCTCGGTATACAACCTGAGATCAGATGCGTTTTCATGATGTCATCCTATTTATGTGCCAACTTACAGCAGTACCAGGGTCTTTTGTTTAGTAACAGCAGGTGTTTCTGCGCTACTCACAATTTGTCAAACAGACTTACATTATAAAACCGTCACTGCAATCCAATTTCGTATTGTTTACCCTCCGGCACATCAATTGACTTACAATGTGCCTTACTGACTCATTATCGCAACGATGGGTTGTTTCGTCACGTTCGTCCACGTTCGACGACCTCTATATCGGACGAGTTGCTCCATCACAGCACCTTTTAGGCAATAACTACTGATCTTCTATTTGTAGATAGCGAAATTTCAAGGTGGACTTTACAGTGTACGGCTGACTTCTGCTCCTTGTCCGCTGATTAGTTACACAATATGACTCGGGCACATCACAAGCTATTAGCAAACCTAGTGGCACGTCTTTATTTAATGAGGTGAATGGTTGTCCCGGAAAGTGGGGTTTGCTTTGAACCTACTTCTCATGTATGGTTCACACTCTTTCCATCCGAAGGCTATTGATACTGAAGGTTTGGTCGATCTTCATGCCATTTTTGCCATCTGCAGATTCAATTTACAAACCCACTTCCTGACATGAGATAGTATCTTCTTACTTGATGTGCAAATGCCAAATGTAGCTGCGCTTGTTGAGAAATTCAGTCACTCTGCTAAAGACTAGTCTCCAGTAGTTTCAAAGCCGTTATCTACAAAAGTACAAGTTTCAGTCGACTCGGCAGCTTCAATCAACCTGATGAGCACGAAACCAAGACAAACCCTTCTATCATCCAAATAAGTGGCTAAACAGCCTGATCGATTCGAGGAGAGTTCTCATCCTGAAGGTGCCAGGTCTCTGTACATCAGGGAGTGATGTTGCCATGATCATCGTATGAAGGCTGCACATTATTTTGTAAGGTTGATTTTTGCGGGCAAACAAGACAGCTTTTGCGTCCGATGAGAACTGCACCTCGTTTACATAATGATTTGGTATCAGATTCTCAGCATGCCACCAAATTATATTTGGCAAAGCATAGTGGACCTTGGTGTGGTTTGTTTAGCAACCCAGCTGCGGGATACACATCGGCCGTACGTGATGTTGTCCAGTAGTCCCCAAGGCAGCGTACGGTCTCATGTCTGCTGATGCTTTTCGGGCTCAAATAAGTGTTAATCTGATTATACAAGTTGCCTGAGACTGAAATTCTTCGCTCTCTATGTGCAAACAAATCGTCGAACAAAGATGAAGTGTTGTGATCCAAGAACGCGGATGGCACAAGGTTTGTTCATTCGACAAAGTAGTACACTAGTTGTGCATGTAAACCAAACCTGTCACAAAACCACTCATTTTCACGCAGTATTCGGCCTCAGTCAGTCTCGGCTACCACAGATGCCAGTGCTCAGGGAC
>LUCH01017975.1:0-20485 GCA_013368495.1 Paragonimus heterotremus
CTTGAAAGTCGCAATTTAGAATATGAGGGAAACAACAAAATGATGAATGAAAGGAAATAATCATATAATAAATTGAACATCACTCCAGCATCCCTGTATTGACATTGTCACACGCGATCCACCACAAGAGCAGCGGTCATACCGAATTTCGAAAAAGCTGTGCCATAACGCCGTTTCCAACTAATGGTCAATTTAAACAAACACATACCAACCCATGACGCAGAATTCGTCGATTTCGATTTCTGAAACAGATGCCACGCTACCAGAGCCGGGGTTTGCATGAAAATATTTTTCCAAAGGGCTAAAGTTGGGGAAATCACGTTCTGCAACTAGCATGCGTGCTCAGTATGCTGCTAAAAATACTATAACCATCAATTGCCGGCATTATACGCTTCACTGGAAAAAACTGTTATCGTGCCAAACTTTTGTGAAGAGAATGTGACATGCATACTGTTCTTCATACTACATGTGATCACTCCACACTTTCCCATTAAGCATATGTGATTTCGTTCTTTTTCCTACTCCCCAGAGCGTCCGTTATGCAAGGGAAATTTTCTCGACGACTGGACGCCTGTAACTCCGTATCAAACGCGCGATTCGCGAGAATTTCCTGCGCTGGGAAATGTTCCATTCTTCGACAGTTTTTGAAACTTCAAATCCTCTCTCGCCCGAACTGAATTATTTCAACATTTTCCGACTGAAGTTATGTCAAATAACGGCGAAATCCTCCAAAGATGCGATTGCACGTATTTACTGACGTGACCTCGAAAAAGTTGAAACTTCGTTTTTTACCTAATCTCGTTAAGGGTAAATTATTGTAACATCCCATCTCTTGGACTGAATATGTGGAGCAGGCAAACTATCTTCCTTCCCGTTGCTTGCGTCAAACGTTTTTGAACTGTGACTCTTTTCTGTCTGACTTCGTTTCTGTTGCCGGCAGATTTCACGTATGCCATATTATATATCCGTCCATTGCTTTGTACCGCATATAAACATCTCTGATTATCGCGCACATCTGAGCGTGTTTCTTACAAATGCGTTGAGAAATATATATTATTATGGGTGACTAATGCATCCCAGGTAAATTGGGAATCACCGTCCCATCAGGAGTGTGGAAGCAGATCATCGACCTCCTTATCGACATTGATACGGAGGAAATCGTGAACATAGCATGCCAGTGTTTTGACGCGCTATTGCTTCGGTCATATTTTTTGTCCTCTCAGGACTAGCTAATGGATAGGATGGTTATCAGGCGGCTCCCTGGACAGTGATTGTCCCTCGTCCCTCTTTAATCTCATCTATTACTGATCACAACAACAGGTAAAATAATTTGCAGCTGGGAGACTCAGTCCAGCCGATTGTAACAGGACTAAAAGATCCCTGCACTCACCACGTTTTTGACTTTAATTCTGTCAGTCACTAGTATCCAGTGTTTCAAGACATCTCAGAAAGCGGACGATTTATCGCTGCTGCCCGAGTTGTTCACTTCGTCTTACTGCTCATCCCCTCCATACATAATATGTTGTCTCCTTGATTGTCGTTCCCATCTATTCCAGGAGCACAATCTCACGAAAAATTGTGTGGACCTTACAGCTTTTTGAGTTGTTCAAAGTAGGCTTAGGCGGAAAATCTGCGAATAAGTTGAACTCAAAAGAAAAAAGTTCCTCCAGGCAGTAAGCTGAAACAGAAATTTCCCATTTAAACATATGCGTCGACAGAGCGAGAATATGCCCCCTGCATTTCCTCTGTGACTACCTGAATAGGGGAGTTCTTCTAACCCTTTGGTTGTGGTCAGGTTATTCAGGAAGTAACATTCCTAGGTCTAAAAGTTAAACCCCAGAAACATCACCCTGAACTACAGCTTCAAAGCCTTCGGGGATCACTCGCCGAAGCATTATTCTCTGTACCATATGTTGGAGGCTTCTATCTCAGGTTGTTCTGTTTAATTAGACGGATCTTAACATGGTTCACCTCATGATCCTCCAATAAGCAATTGCTAGTCAAGTAAAACCCCCTTACACGTTGTTACGTCAGGCTGTTCAGGCTGGCATTCTATCCGATGCATCGAAACAAGCAGCAGCCGTGCCAATATTCTAAACGGATGACCGACATTCTCCGATCAGTTATCGGCCAGCCAGCCGTACTGACATTCCATGCAGTGTAATGCAGCACTCATTAAAGCACGAAATCATCAGACGCCTCCGTCGAATTTTTCCATTCACTTAGCACTGCTTCACCTTTAGCCGGTCATGGATAACCAATACGCCTACCACTATGGACAGTCTGACGAAGGAAAAGGACAAGGATATGATCCCAAACGCTATTCTCCTTGACTTTGGTATGGCTTTTGACTGTCTCATATAACCTCCTCAGATC
The DNA here is from genome assembly GCA_013368495.1 of Paragonimus heterotremus. NCBI lineage: Eukaryota > Metazoa > Platyhelminthes > Trematoda > Plagiorchiida > Troglotrematidae > Paragonimus > Paragonimus heterotremus. The sequence goes on from LUCH01017975.1 coordinate 2,377, forward strand.
CAACCCAAAAACTTGTGGTATCCGGAGCAAGGTTCTTCTCTAGCTTGCCCGTTTCCTAGGTGATGGGGTGTTTTGAGTTTAAACGGGATAATAATTTTTGTTCCCCTTCTTGAGTAACGAGAGGCTTCTCATTGTTCAACACTGGGCCTTGTGTTATTTTGCGTCCACATTAACGACCTTCCGAGTGACATATCCAGCAACGTTTTCTTTTTGCTGATGACCGAACAATATGGAACGCTAGTGATCCCAGGGCACTACAGAATAATCTTGATGCGATTAAGTATCAGTCGGATGATTGAAGTCTCCCGCTAAATAACAACAAACGTACACCCATATAACTCGGTGGAAAATCTGTTGTGGTCCATAGTGCACTCAGCGTGATAGACATCGGGAAAGTCAATCCGAAGGAACATGCAGGCATCTGAATCTCGGCTAACTCATCCTTCGCGTATCATCACAAGTTGGCGGCAAAAATGGGATTGGCCGCTTTAAGCATGTTGAAGTGCACTTCCCCTCAAACAAATAAGAAAGCATCTCGAACACTTAGCAAAGCTTACATAAGACCGCTACTCCGGTAAGGTAATCAAGTGGCGCACACCGGTCTGACGAAGGACATGCTTGTAGTTTAGCCTGATTGACAAACCGGTCGCGGGCCCAAGAAGTGTAGTGAGTGAGTGGGGAATTGAAATTCCTGCTCTTTGCCTAACCGTAATTTGACTATCGCATGCTGATTTAACTACCAAGTTCCTTTTTAATGTAGGCCTTTCGTACTTCATCCCCGAACACGTCTAAGGCAATAGTTCTCTTTTTATAGGATTATTAGTCATTGAAACAACCTTTACTCCAAATAAACTGGCTGTGCTAGTATATATCCTCCAATGCACCGCTTGAAGTTCACTTACCCAAAACTATCGCTCTGGTTACATTGCAATAATCGCCAACAGATGTGCTGCACTCAATTTTCACTGACCGGTTCCCAGGTCGCAGACGCCCGTTTGACACAATGAAACGACCCTGGTGGATGCGGATAACTTGGTCCCTTTGTCTCCGACCCGTGGACTTCTTGTTAGATCATTGAACCTACAGAAGAATGGATTGATCTCAACGATCTTGGCGATTTCACCGCTTAGCACAGAGTTCAGGCAAAAAGCTATGCTATCCTGGCCTGGCCGGTATTCTGCTTCGTCACCTATTGGAACCCTGATGAGTTGACAGATAATAACTGGACACACTGTGTAGCAACAATTCAGCGATTGCAAACTACCAAAGAGCAGGGTAAAACGACGGGTTCAACGGCGATGTAAATGGATCAGACTGTCGACTTTTGAAGTCACTTATAAGCGGCAACTAGAGATGATAAACGGGAAGTTGTTCGTGAGACTGATAACCCTGTAAGAAAAGACTTACCGTCTGGAGGTGGCCTTAGGACGGAGTTTTGAAGTATACTGGCCAGTTGCGTAGTTGGCCGGTGTGATATTTCAAGGCTGAAACGGGTTGTAAACGGCCATTGTGGCGCGAAGACAGATTCTTCGAATTTTTCCTAAAGTATCAGAATGCGCATTTCAAGAAAAAATATATAGTTTTTCCAGTGCAGTAGTTGCGTCGCAACAAGGAAAATGAGCTAATATAACACTCGGAATTAGGGACTTCGAATAACCCTAGAAATTGTACTCCAACTGAAACCTCCCACCCAAGTAATAAGGAGAAAACCTCGTACTAGTTGCAGTAAGCAGATCCTATTCGTGAGACAATAAGCCGAATTGATGGATGTACAACAGAATTGAAGAAATCATAATCACTCATTGGCTTATCATATGGACACATACGGAGTCACAAAGTGAACGTTAGTTTGTGTAATAGGGAACGAAGAAATAAGCGAATCACAGAAGGTGTAACATTGATATTGTTCGTCCAATCCCGATGTAGTATCTTCAACGCGACGTTTGGATTGGTTTCTTGTTAGAACTCCTATTGTGTCTGGGTTTGGATAAGCGGTGAATGGAGTAGATTTTCGTCACAGCTGTGCCAAAAATGGTTCATATTTGCACTTTTGCTGAGAAAAATGTTTCGCTTTTTTCGATCAAGTCATCACGCTGACCTTTGCGGTCGATTTCGTGTTCTAAAAAAGCCCTCATCAGAATTCCCGAGGTGAAATACATACGTCTGTTTTGCAGAAACACTCAATTTTGCGCTGTCTAGGAGATAAATTAATTTGTGATTTCCGACCACATTGCGTTTACATTATCTTTTACACTAAATATTGAAGCGAATTCCAATGAAACCTGTCACCACGTTTGTGGGTTGGTTGTATATCTGAATTATACTTTCAGCCTGTTTATTCGTCAGTATTTCAGGTGGAAGTTGGTCGACGAAATGTCATTCCTACAGCGAGTACGCCTGACGTTTATAAGTGGTTGTTTCTATCTACGGTCCGTGAGAGACGGTGTAAATGGGGATAATATATTCGAGAAAGAAGGATATAAGTGAAGTAGCCGGCTTATTCAGACTTGTCACTGGATGATGGGCAACAAAATGACTCCTTCTCGTCTGTCGTTAGGGGAAACCACCACGAACTCCCTCCAAGTTTTGTCTCTCATGACACCAAGTATACAGACCTTCGAAAAGTGACGCCAACGATGGTGCTTCTTTTCATAAAAAACGATTCATCTACCTGAACGCTGAAATAAGTTCTATTTGTCCACGGTAGTCAACCTGAAAGCTGCAGTATCGCACACCCCTTCAGCACGGGGGCTGGTAATTAATGATCTAAACATGCAGTGTAAATGGGGTGAGCGGGAATACTTTTGGCGGAAGTGCGACTGCCCAGCGCTGAAATACCACTATAATCAGATCGCATTGATTACCCCTGGTCTGTCAAGCATGGAGCTCCCTGGATGGCATTCCAGGATCTTAAATGCGGATTATGGGCAGGTGAAAAAGTTGAGAAACATGCTACTACCCATCAGTGTAGTCTACAGCCAGTGAAGACAGTAAAAACCCTCAGACTCGTGGGCATCATTGACACGGGGATTGAATTGTTGTAACTGAAATGGTACAAATGACAGTCAGTGGCATCACCGGATAAATAACGAGTCTCGATGTGGGCGCTAACCGTTGGTCTAGTGGGAACCGAGCTGCTTACAAGTGACAGGTTACATCAAAACATAATCAGAGAGCAATAAACTAAACAGTACGCAAACTGTTAATGGTGGAGTGGTTAGTAAAACAGCGAATAGTTACGTCATACGTCATAGGATACAGAAAAAGACCAGTGACTAACGTGAGACACTCGCCAGTCACTCGATAGTCGGTCGGCCGACTAAGTGTGCTACTAAGCGTGTGACTGTTCCATCCATTTGTCCTAGCCCAACAGCTAAGCCAAACGGTACGATCTGCTGCGACACATAGGTGGACGGGTGAAGCCGATGACAACCAGCACGTGGGATTGTCGACGTGAATTTTCTATTTGAAGTCCGTGGAAGATGGTACATACCACCTCAACTTTTCCTCAGCACAGGATGTAGCTGTTGGTTTCCACGAGTTCTGTGTCTTTCCGGATGACTGGAGCCTTGTATTAGACAAGGCTGTCGTCATCTCGCTCACCAAATCTGATGTCTGCCTATGTGAAGAAACTCACTTTCTTCCATTATATCAAGAGGTTAATCGCTCCAGGTTGTGTTGAGTCGCGCTTTCTTCCGTTGTTGGGCAAGTGGCACACTGTCCGTGGGCCAGTTTAGGTTGACGTCCGTCATGAGTTGTGTGCGGGACTTGGTTACGTATATTCACTGGAGGAGTACAAACAGTGGCCGAAGTAGAGGAACCTGACAAAATTCAAAAATTCAAAAAGTGCGCCAACCGGGAGACTAGAGTTGATGCTGCCTGCCGCAGACTGGACATTCAATTATGTCCGCCATTCGGATACATTCAGAGTAAAAAATCAGTTGATGGGGATCACATCGAAAGCTGTAGCAGTTGACCGCAGTGTTCACATGGCAATCCTGTTTTAGGTCTCTCCACTAATCTCAGTTGCTTACTGCTTGCAAGTGCACCAATGTGGAATTCTTACAAGGATAAGCCAGTCTTAGCACGTTCTACCATTTTGCTGACAAACGCAATGATGCTGTTAAAACAGGCTGCTACGGCGCGGCTGCTACAATCAAGCAGTTTTCCGAGTACGTTATGCGGGGCTTCATAGTGACGGTTGAAGTTGGTTGCAAAGATGGGCCGAAGCTGAGGGCTCAACAACCGTCGATTTGGCAAGTTGTACTCCGCCGGCCAAGGCTCATGAATTGGGAGGCTACCGTTGGGCGTGCCGTACAGCCAATGACGCAGAAAATAATTCACAAACTTCTTGTCGGTTTGGCGGGTGAACCTACGGTATACGGTGTAGGGGTGCAACCTGCCCCTGCTCAGCACCTACCGTAGCCATAGGGTGGAACAGATAATGACTGCGAAAAGAGTTCGTCTTTAAACAGACACGATGGACGAATTTTATCCACTTACATGCTTACGAACGGCACTACGCACATTGGAGTAACATAAAATGATGTTGCACCCGAACATTATAGTGGATGTTCGCATTTACGCAGCCACCTAATCCATGACAAACGCCCTCACCATAAAGTGATTACCCGCCACTTCCCGAAAAATTTTGAACTGCTCACGTAGTAAAGCGTACTTCTTACTACGAACGTCCCCACACATCACGGGTCGGCCGTGTCCCATACCACCTGTTACTGGGAAATGATACAACTCCAGCTTCGGAAGCATGAAGAAATGCCTAATGATATACTTGCGCCTATCTGTCCCGTAGATGGCATCCGCCTTCGCAACATACTGGAAACGTCGGGCTAGTTCAATTTGCATTCGCTTGGCAAATTAGATATATGTATATCTGTTGCCTTCACTCCTTGTGGTGTGCACCCCACCTATCGCACTAACCAATGACAAGACTTCATGGTTCTCCAACGATCCGTTGCCATTCTCGCATAACAAGCTCATTAGACATTGCCGGCTTTAGCTCGCGGCGGATGTCTACAACGTCAGCGGCTGTGACAAGCTTCTTGTAGACATCTGCCACATATTGCTTAATGTCGGCAGTTGGTGTATTATATTGGAGCAGGCTCCTGCATTCATTCAACTCACTGACTTTGAGTTCCCGATTTGTAGGACGGGACTCACATAGTAGATGACAGAGGGGATGGTTGAGCTCTAACTCGAAAGAGCTCACAAACAAACAGGCGCTTCGCCGGGCTACATGAAATCGTGATCGGCAACGTGCATCGCCAGAACCGAATTGTTAAACCCAACAACGGTTAACGGCTAGACATGCTGCACACCCCCGCATATACTCTTACGCCTTTTATACTCCGTACAACGTTAATAAATCTGCATGGTTTTCAAGGGAAAAAGCAACCATATCTTATCCTACTTCAGAGCTGCCTTCGACCCGCGGCTTCTCCTGCGAACGCAAATAACACCCAATTCCTCGGTGTTCCTCTGGGGGCACCACTGGAACGGTGAGAAATTGCAAACTTCACGATTCTCAGTCATCGCACTGAAAGCCGCAATATAACCCAATTTTTTAAGTGACAGTAAAAAATGAATAAAAATAAGATGAAAACTAAAATAGAAAAATATTTCAGCGTTCAGGAATTAACACTGTCATACACATTCGACAACAACTACAGCAGCCATAACAAATTTGGAAAATGACAAAAGATAAGATCGTTTTCAGTTAACGGCCAGGTGGAATGGATATGATTCTGTTACGCGGATACCGATTATTTAAATTGCTGCAGCAGCTACCAAGTTAATGAAGCGGATTTTTTGGTGTAATTACATTTTGCACACGATAACAAGGGGAATCACGTTCTACGACTAGCATTCAAGATGAGAAAGTTTTGGTGAATGGGAGAGCAGCATAGCTCCATTCAATTTTCTAGGAAAGCTCTGGGCATCAGTTTATGAGCATGTTGAGACGTTCATACTGAATCAATATTCAGGAATCTGATCAGGTGGACGTAATTCTCGGGTTGACTCACCGTCGATTGTACTACCGCAAGTTGGAACAAATTTGTATGTCCGGATGTTTTACAATAACTGAAGTACCATCAGTGGAACTATGAAGCTGCCGCCCCTACTGGAGACATCAGACTTCAGTTTCCTGATTTCTTCTATCGACCGATCTGGATGGGGCACTGATCCGCCGGAGGCCAAACGACGTCAATCCTGCAATAGTTCTAGAACAAGAGCTTTCACGACCTAAACAGTGACTGTGACTTCGAGAAGTCGTAGGCGCATATCTTTTTTGCGCAAGTAGATGAAAGTACACGGAAGATTGTTTGAACTAAGTTATTCTTCGAATTCAGATAAAGCTCATGGAATCTTCGTTGATTTATGTCTAATCTCCATATATCGCCAGGTACGTCAAGGACACCACGGACTGTAGTGTTCCGCGACTGACCAACGGGCTGAGCTTCATCCCATGGTTGTTCTTGCTACGGGCGATCTGCCCAGCAGACAGCCGTATATACGAAACCACCGAATCTTGTGAGCACCTAAAAGAGTCAACCCTGTCTTCACTGATTCTCAAAACAACATGCAAGCAAGCGGAGGTTTGCGGCTGAGTTGAGAACCAACTTTTATCCCAGCTTATTGATGATTAGAGGGCAGGCCGGGAACGTTGTCATTTTGAAGCGGAGGGCACACCAAAGTTCAAGATCTTGTTCATATGCAGGTTTGGATGGACGTCCTTAACATTTCGGAAGCTCAAAAAAGACAGCAATGTCAATCAGCTAAGAGGTTCGGCCCCATAGTAACCGGAGTTGCTGGGTCTCTCGAGTTCCTCCTGGGCTGTTTTACGGAGAAAATAGGCATCTTGATTGAAGCGGACGCATACAATTGCGCGACATTGGATGACTTCGTCGTAGCAGAGTCGAATGGTTTGTAATAAGCCTGCCGGACAGTGGATGGGACGCTTCTCAAATATGTAGGGGAAACATTGTTTGTGTTATTGCAACCAGCGGACGGAATACAACTGAAGTTATTTGGAAATGGATAGTTTTGGGAAGTAACAACTATGGGTGGGCTTGTGAATTGGAGCAGACAATTCAAGGCTTACCTAATGCGACCGTAGCCTTGGTCGCGTCGATCGTAGAAGGTCCCCGCAAATTATCACCTTTGTGATTCTCTCACAATGTGCGATGCCGTCAACTTCTCACATGAACACCACAAGGTTAAGTCGCAGCACTTAAAACGTGAATTATTCGATAGAGGAACACAATGACCTCACCAGACATTACCCTCGACTGCACTCATAAATTAAAGTTTCTTTCGTTTCGGCAAACTGTTTGATGACGGGAACTACCTGAAGTGAGCCATCTGAAACTAACTGGGTAGAAAGGTGTAACAACATATGAAAGAACTATATGCGACAGACGTCGACTTAGTCTGCAATTCGCACTGTCCTCCGAAACCTTCTTCCCCGTAAGTTCTGGAGGTTTGGTACCGTCGGTGTTAGGGACCTCGCGGCCGCATGTCAAGCAACGTGTTAGTCGGGGGACTGCTGCTGATCGCGCCTCAGTTCACGCACCATTTATTTGGGTAAAGGCTGGCCTCAGCTAGCTGCAGGAGTAACTACACCTTTACCTTTCCCTTGTTGTACGAGAGCTTCATCCTATCGTGTGAATAGGCAAAGCGTACACATATATATTGGTTGCGGAAATCGTCCAGGAGCCGCAGCACAAGCAAAAACGTGGGAGCAAGTTGATGAACTAATATCGGCGCGCGCTGGCAACTTCTGTTCTCTTTTCGGGGCCGGTGGAAATTGTAGCGTGTGTTTGGCCAGTCAGTGGTCATGATTGACATATTTGGTAAGTCAAGTTGTGAGTGAAGCAACCACTTCCACTAGTAAAAACAGATCACTCACAGATTAACTGAGAGTGAACGGTATGTAAATCGGCCTCTGGCGGACTTCGAGGGTTTAACGGGATTAATGGCAGCACTTTATGTCACGACCGATCGTTAGCAACGTATAGGCGACTTCTTCAGCTACCAATTGGAACGTTCAACCTATATATCACCTGCCGGGTGGAAACCCGTGGCACGAAGCCTGCTACATCCTAACGCGTTAAGGAACAATGAGAAGGCAGTCAGCATTCACTGCTACTGTACAATCAAGCTGAGTTACCCAAATTTCCAATAGCGCTTGGTTGACTGTTTCTGCCGTGTGAGTCGTAGATGGTACGTTTTTCTGGCTACCATATTAATCAGTTTGTGCATGTTGAGATATTCGTATATCCACTAGAGAATTACAAGGTCCCGATTAGATTAATATACACACCGTGAAAAAACACTTGTCAGGGAGTGCAATAACTTTCAGTGGGGCACGCTTGTTTTCAGTAATTTCAGACCGTTGATAGCGCATGCACCATTCGGACTGGGTGCAGCTGTGGCGATTTACACTGTACCGGACAGAACGCTCGTTGATCATCTTGGCTGCCGACCGTAAGCCCGGTTAGGACGTGTTATGCAGTTTCGAAAAATTGGCGGTGGAAAGCCAACAGAACAGCATGACTAGAGACATTTGATGAAGTGTTGCAGATAATCCTCTCTTCAGATAAACTCCTGGAAAGCTTGACTTGATGCCGCTGCCACATGGGCTGAGATGTTTGTCATGCTAGTTGTGGCATTAGTGTGCGAGACCGTTTCGATGGCTGGCTGTGAAACACTTAAAATGTGATGAACATTAATCGTGATCTGTGCAGTATGATCCTGGCGTCAGTTCTTGCAAGGGAGTAACTTTCAGGTGTCCAGCGTGAAGCGCACTTTAACGGTTTATTGTCTGTGTAAGGGAAAATATTTCTGTCTTCAAGGGCACGCTGGAAATGGCGGATACTCAGACACGTCGTTAACAATTCTTTTGTAGTGACCTGGAGGTAGTCTCGGTCTGTCTGCTGTGGATGTGTAGAATTCTTACCAAAATCTTAGCCCACATTGTGTATAGGATCTTAAGAATCATTGTCTGCCGCCTGCTTGGTGCATGTAATCGCGTTTGCTCCTTCGTGAGCTTGTCGATCTGTGCGCACCAATGGTGCCATAAACACCCTTCCGGCTTGCTGGTGCGCTCGACGGTTGAGGCATCAATATCCATAGCTACTTCTGTATATCAGCGTCGTTTGGCGTTGAGCTAGATCTATTTCAATTATCCCACAATATACTTTCGGCCCCCCTCAATTATTGATATTTCTGTTTCGCGTCTGGTAGTCGTTGTTTATAGATAGGAGAGCGTTGAGTTATTGCAAATACGCACTAAACCCTCCCGAAGGCACCATACTGGGACCCTGTTGGGTATAAACGCTTACAGTGAACGGTTAGCGGGCACAGGTTGACGCCAAGCTATTGCCACAGGACCGATCCCACGACCACGATAGATTCATCCACGGTTAACGTTAAACAGGCTGATGGATGATAATGTGAGAGCAACGTTATATTGGCCGTAACTTTTCTAAACCGACGAAGGATTCTACAGGTGAAAATGGGCTTACCTTGCCTCTGGGTTGGTCGATTGTCAGTCGCAGTAGATGGGTACAACTAGGGATTAAGCGGTGATGACAGTTAACTGAGCCACTAAACCGAGGAAGTTGATTAAACAGTGTGGGTTCTAGACTGTCCATTATAGATTGCACGTTGTCCGGTGAGTCTCAATCCCGCTTGTAGGTGGGCAATAGTCTGAAGAAGTTGCATAGAGCAATCGGACCTAACGCCTATCCAAGAGCACGGTCACCACCTGACGCAATAAATGAGCTGACAATGAGAGCAGGCGCACACAACCTTCTTCCTACAGTGCGCTAACGACTAGGTATGGGTGTGCAATATTCAGTCGGCTACGCACATGAATAAAACATCGGAAAATTTCTGCGGTGTCGTTGAAACCAAACCGCCTGCTTAAAGCTCCGGGTAGTCCGAACGGTAGTGTGACGACTGTCTTTGGAATGTCTTGTGAGACTACTAGAATCCGGTCACAGACACATACCAAGCCGATTTCGGTGAATATATACTATCCCACTGAGTTTGATGCCACAAACTATTAGTGACGAACTGGATACCCACCGCAAATTGGATTTTTTGCGCCCTGCACTCACCATTTCAGCAACCGTTGGTGTCCGTCTTTCCGGGCACTATGTGCGACACATACTCTAGAGAACCATTGAATGAAAGAATACCGCAGAGCCGAATCATGTGTTCAACTTTGGTTTGCGCAATTTTCCGCTTGTCGGGGGCCGAGCAACCCGGACAACTGCAAACCGGTGGCCTCCATGTGACACTGTCATACGCGACAACAGCCATTGCCGCTGAAAGTTCGATAGCAGATCTAACCAACTGGGAATGTTGGAAGAAAGATTCCGATATGTTACCCAAACAACGGAATCGTGCAACATTGCGTTGATTGGTGGTGTGTGACGGTTTGCCCCGAACTCCGAATTTTGCCAAAGTCTGCGTTAAACGAGATCGACCTGCGTGTATTTACAAATCGAAACGCCGAAGTGGCGAAGGACTTGTCTCTCAAGGACGTCCGTGTATTGTGTGCGACAGGTGTGAGGGTAACACGAATAGCAGCCTCTGTGAATACTCAGAAAGCCGTTGAATCTACAACTTTTGAAGGTCTCTGGTAGTTGGGGTCAGCCCGTTGCCTGCTGCACATCTGAAGAAAACCGATAGCTCCTTATCACCCTAGTATTGGCTATGGAACATTTGTTCAGGGTGAATTCGGTTGAACGGCTGTGCTTCCGTAAGAACTGTCTGTCTATCCAGCTCATGAGGGTTGGTTGACGAGAATTGTATTACCAACGAGATTTTGCATATCGCGTGAAAAACGTGAAGTAAGCCGAGAAAGCCTATTCGAATAAATCGTTATACGTCGGTCGCTAAGCCCTGTATTCGAGGCAGCAACCTAAAACTATCGATACAAATCCTCAGGAGCAGGGACTCCTGACGTGAACAGCGATAGGGAAGACAAAGATTCCGACTTAACTATAAATTCCATAAAGATCGAAAGGAATTAGGCAGAGTACGGTGTAAAATATATGCTTGTAAACCATGCGCATTCGGATGTTAACACAACGAGAAAGAATGATCCAGCAATTTCAAGCATACATTACAAAGTAATATTCGGACAGGTCAACCAGTTTGTAGGAACAGTTAAATGGGGACGATCGTTCGAGAATAACGCAACCGGTAAATACGGAGCATATCGTCGATGAGCAAGGAAGACATGCAATTGGACGAATGAGCAGTAATGCGGAACGGCAAACGGGCGCGCAGTACGAGTCGTAGGTTCCAGCGCGTGAAAACTTTTCTCGGCCCCACTATTTCAAACAGCGGTTTGTTTACTCACTAAGGTTCATCAGAAAGGGTACACGTGACAATCGAAGTCGGAACACTGTCTATAATATATAAGTGGGATCACTACATCACCAGGATGTCCTTGAGGGATGATAGCCAGTGCTCTTCTGGAAGGTGAGGTGAACCAATTTAGTTGTCCAGCAGTCATGGTTACAGATAGTGGACCATATTTTGAAGGGCACTTTGTAGCCGTTCTAAGTAATATGGGATGCAAGAAAATCCGTCTTAGAACACATTGCCCTGAGGCAAATAAAGTGGCTGAACGTTACATTTTCAGTCATAAGCTGCGTGTGTTGAGGATCTAGAAGTTCGGCGTGCAAACAAACAAGTATGCAAGGCGCACGTTAATCTACAGATGTGCAAACACTGTTACACTCAGCAGGCGGACGGCAGTCAAAAGGTCTTAACGGTAGGGGTAAATCTCTTACCCAGAAGGGATTTTAGAATCACCCCAAATCTCGTTGAATTACGGACACATGGGGAAATCAAACTTTCTCTACTGAAGCACTTCACACCTCGGACTGTGCAGTTGCACCGTTCCCCCTACTACAGTTTGATGAACGCTTCAGGGGTCACTGGTGTGGGAACGTTCTGACCATATCTTGTTCCGAGTGAGATGAGCTCATTAGCAACAATACTGCGGAAATTGACGAAATTGTGCTAATACAATCAACGAAAGAGACATTTACAATTACTTGGCCTCCTGCATATATCACACGGTAAAGAAGAATAAGAAAAAGTTTCACATAAACAGAAATAGCCTACACATTTGCACGAAAAGAACGCACCTCACTGAGGGTGCCGAATCGCACGACAAAATAGGGACGACAACAAGTCACTCAGAGGTCGCTACACTGGTTGTAGTTGGGTAATGGGTTGGCAGGTTACTTTGCAGACCGAACTTCATCGCAATGGTCCGAATTTCTCAGCCATGTATTCCCAGCTGAATCGGTTGAATGCCTCACAACGTTATTCGATCCGCACATATATGAAAGACAACTTGCACAGCAACTTATCGAATTACAGCTATAAACCAGTCCCAATGGTCACTGACTCTGAATATTTGAAAAAATATTGATTTGATGCGCTACGGGGTCTTTTGCTGACAAGACTGCGGCCATCAGCTTTGCTGAAGACACTCCACTATTTGGATTTCGATTACAGCACCCCCGAGGAAGGCCGCCCGAGGGGGTTGAACCGCAGAGTGTTACAACATGCTTGCAACATTGCGGTATTCTCAATCCATTTATCACTCTTCACCCCCATTCACCTTTCCTCCACATCTACAAACCTTTCCATACAATACTTTGCCGACCAACAAGGAAATAAGAACTTATATTCGAAGGTCTTCCTCCCTCCTTCCGAAATCACCAATTCCACAATTAATTAGTTGTCAACCGATTACTGTTAGATACCATGGATATGCTGTCTGGATCAATAATTCCCTTCTACACTGTTTATCGTTTTCAGACGATGTGATTATTTTACGTCGACAGACTACCCTCAGTTACGTGTCGCACTGCACTGGACAAAATTACACCTCAGTACTTTCAAAAGATATTGGGGGCAGGCGGCCCGCTGCGATATAGCAGGTGCACGTTGAGGACTAGATAGTTTAAATTAATCAAAGTCCTATCACAGTAAAAATCATTCTGGACCTATTCTACACCCGAACATTGAAAGTACCAAACCGCTGATGTAAGTATTTTCTATGCATATCTTCATGTCATTTTCATAAAGCAGGGAACGTGTTATTTTCCCCCTTCCCCTGAAACAACAAGAGAACATGTAGTTTCTACTAGCCTTCTGGAGACAGCTAGCCAGCTAGGTGATATTTCTTTACAATCACATTTCATTGTTCGCTTTGACCATCTCGGATTTTTATCTACCTCCGCTTTAACCAACCCGTTAATCTGTAATTTTTACACTGCAACTAAACACGTTTTGGTATTGATGTGTTCGCCGAGCCTGGTATTTAGGTTGCAAACGTTTCATCACTAAGTGAGGTAATGTCATCAGTCCGTAAGTGTTTTAGCGCCCAAAATTATGCGCTGAAATACTAACGCACTGATGATGTCGTCTCGCTTGGTGATCAAACGTTTGCAACCTAAATGCCGAGCTTGATGAACATGCCACTATCAGCACCATCAGCCCGAGCTACGACCGACATCATCATTGTTCATAACTATCCAGAACACATTTTATTCCCTGCCTCGCCGGAAAGCCGCGTATTTCTCCGCTTACTACATTTTCTAGAGCCAGTATTAATAAATTGCAGGAACGCGCTGATTCCCTTTCATCCACTTCAACCGTCGCGCTTGTTTTTATAACGGTAGTTAGATGGCTTTTATTCTTCGAACTACTCCAATACGCCCGGTTGGTACCTCTGACAGTTCTATCATTAAGTTCCCTATCATGGTTCGCAATAAAAAATACCATGGACATTTCACTTGATGAACAACGTCAGACGTCGGCACACTGCCCCCGATAATCATAACAGACTTGAGAAACGATGGATTTCATCCAAAGTAGGCTTTCCTGCCCACGGCGGTCCGTATATTTGTAATCGGTTCGTAGGGGACTGGGGCGTTTCAAAGTCTAGAATCATGCCAATTTTGTAAAATGGCTGAACCAGAAAACGGAATAATGAACAACAATCTATAATGATAGTAGACCGGGAAAATAAGCGGCGGGCGAGCGACCGAAAATTCGTGGACGTTAGATGGTTGAACGAACGAGCCAGCACAGACATGAAACCAAACAGTGCGTTAACCCCGGAGTCTAGCGGTTTTCCGAGCAAGGCGAAGTCTACTCGTAACGTCTGTTGACAGGCTGGATCTAGAGTGATCGTGTCTGTAAGCAGCTGGCGTCTATAAATTCTGACCCCGCTGGGCAACCGGTTCGGATTCAAAAGGGAATGCGGCATTATTGCTGATTTCTTATTAATAAGGTGTCAAAACACAAGAAAATTAGTACAAACTAGATAGAGGATAACAGCAAACGTCGATACTGAATCCACCAAATATACCAGTTTCGAGACTAGCGGTTCATGTAAATATGATCATACGCAACGGTCGGGTGATTTCGGGGCGATTAAGCACAAAAGAAACTAAGGGACGTTGTAGGATCGAGCGAACCGACGATAACCGGTTGAGAATAATACAGCGAGTAGACAAAGAGTATATTATTGACTTGCGAAGTCAACGCGAGAATAAGCGGATACAAATACGAAACGATGACGGAGCCAGGCGACAAGCGTGCACAGAGCGGAATCGTACGTTCGAGTGCGCTGGGGGCTTGTTGGTCTCTCTACTCGTTCAAACGATTGTTTAAGTACATACAAAATTAGAAGACAGAAAGAGTACAAATGGCACTCGTAGCTCTAACATAATTGACAATAACGAATAGGGTCGCTACAACATATAAACAAGAGGGATAACTGCGTGAGGACAGATTTTCACAGGTGAAAAACATTAGGATTTAGTAGTGCTTCAAGATTAACGTTCATAGGAAGAATGGGGTGTCGCCCGCGTAATTTGAATAATCGTGTAAACATCTACAGGAAAAACTTGCAATAATTACGTAGCAGATTTTGAATGTAAGAAGGGGAAATATCAACGAGGATGGAGTAAATAAATACAGCGAATGTGATCACTGACTTCCTACAAATCATAATAGTTGTCAAAATACTCAACGCAGACAGCCCCTTTAACAAATATTCAGTAATGCCAACGGTCAAAATTAGGAACAAGACAGTTGGAATACGTGACAATTAGTGTCTCCACAAAGCTGTCTGTTATAGTCAACCAGTTAGAGACAAATTACCGGTTGGAAGTGGGTGGGGAGGTAGGTACGTGGATGGGCGGTTACGTATGTTACGTAGAAAGAGGTCGGTGGTATTAAACAGGAAACAGTCTTATTATGTTGTATGGAATCGTTCATGCGTCTCCAACGTGGTGCTGCCGGATGGGCTACCAAACCCGTCAAAGCAATAATAGAAGAATGTGGGAGTCACGCTTTCCTCACTGCTGCAACAGCAGGCAGAAGCATCCGCTCCCCTACGGTGAACTCCGCGCAAACCGCAACGAGCAAAAAATCAGTAAATGGTTGGCAAAAATTATATACAGGCTGGCCATGTAAATATTCCAGGGGCAGTTTAGTGGCACACGTTATTGCACACAGTGTTCAATTTCCGTTTACGTTTTTTTCGCGTTTTCCACTTTCTAGGGTGCGGAGATTACTTGGGAGAAAATCACGCAAACTTAGCACTCACAAAGCTTGTGGAGAAGTAAACGCAACGAAGTAAATACAAGTGGCAGTGGCGGGTAGTTTGGAGACTTCCTGCGGGGTGACGGGGTAAGGACTGGGGCTGCCACCTGTGGCTATGGAGAAGCTTGAGCAGTACAATCGTCCACATAAACGGGTTGGGGGAGATCGATTGAAGCGGTGTTACGATAGCCATAACGATCGACGATGAATTTGCCCCGACGTTCGGCAGAGCCCGAGCGAGATGGTTGGGCGGTTTCTCCATATCGTCGCATCGGACGGATCCATGTGAGTCAGTGGCATTTTCACTCGTCTACTCTGCTCGTGGAATGTGTAAGGTGAATTTGCCGTGTGTATCCAGATTATTTGGAAGCAAAGTTGAGGGGGAAAAGGAGTCAATGGGGATGGCGAGTTGAACTCAATAGGCAAACGAAATTCAAAGCGGAGGAAGTTATGCCTGTGTGCACTGGAGATCTGTTCTGAATGTGCTTTGGACTTGTAGAAGTACGAAGGAAAGAACTTCAATTCACGCCAGATTGGTGAAAAATTAAAGCAAAACTTTAGACTGCCTATGGGAACGTTCTAACAAACCATTCGAGGACGGGTGGTATGCCACGGTACGAATGCGTCAGCATCCAAGAAAGTTCGTCATAGATTCGGGTGTGGAGAAATCGAAACGTCAACTGCAAACCGTCGTAATGGTTGTGTGGCGTCCGGAGTTAGCCACCCTAGGTTCCAAGAAAGCGTTCACGACAGAACTAAAAGAACACCTTTTCAGTGTGATGGGATCCGGCCATCCGGAAAAACGGTTGACATGTGTCAAAATGTGGGCGTAGCCGTGTGAAAGCAATAAGGGTCCAACTAATTATAACCGGGCGTATGAAACCCTGGTATCTGGAAAACCGCGGAGAGAAAGCGGGCTGCATGCGTTTCTGTGCAATTTGAGAGGCCGATATTATGGGCAAACGGTTATTTAACTACCGACATCAGGGTAAATCGTAAGCCAGACATACCTGTGATTTATTAACTTGGTGTTGCCGCAAATATCAAGGAGCGAGAGCAGTAAAGCAGATTGAGGAGAGAGCGCCGATCGGTCATTGGTACTACAGTTCTAGGAATACCGGTAGCCTTACGACAATGGATAATTCCGTCTGAATTAAGCAGCAGGATGGTGTTTAGTTTCAAAGACTAGCGTTGTAGAAACATCTGGATATCGCGCTCTTGCGCTTGAAGTGCAGCTAGGTCCTCAGAGTCAATGAAATTAAGTGTGATCAAGATGGCATTGACACTTGAAGGAACGTCAGCGACAGGGTTGGTAGCATGTGAAATATGACGGGTATCGCAGGTTAACTAGTAAATATACTGCAGGTGTCTTATCTCCCTTTGAGAGTGCCCTGATGATGATGAGATAAGTGTATACATTAAAAGCTTTTGATCCCAGACTGGACGGAAGGACTGTCTTCCACTGCATGGTGAAAATAGCGATTTCCTCGGTAAACAGCGAATAATTCTCTTCCAAACGCGCTATACCGTGATTCAGCAGGTAGCAAGTGGTTAAAGAAAAAACCTAAGGGTTGCTAGTCGTCGTGGACAAGCCGTTGAAATGCAGCAGCAGCTACATCCGAAGCATCAATAGAGCGGGAACGTGGGGCTTTTGCGCCCGGGTGAGCTAGTAGAGCAACACTGGGGACGGTATTTTCTGCCTCGAAAAGGGCAGTGAGGACTGAACCCGTAAAATCGAAATTACATGTGCTAACTATGTGTACGTTCATGAGGGGCTGCAGAAGTTGCGCACAACCAGGGATCAACCGGCAACAGTAAATTACCAAAGCGGCGAGGCTGGATGTCTGTGAAGGGTTCTAGTTCGAAGGAGCAAATGACATCTAACTATGCTGACAAAACTGTCATATCAGAAGCAGAACCAAAGTTGCCTATCAATACCACACTTAACTGTCCGACTTTGCACTCACTCGAATTAGTATTTGACTTGTGTTAGGCTAACCTGGTGAAGAGTGAGCGGAGGTGTTGTCGACCGTCTCCTGGATAACTAGAATGCCGTCTAAGTAGGGGTAGACAAAGTCCGAGCCGCGGCATGCTTTTTCGCGATGCTAGTTCCGGGGTTCGTACACCCAAGGCTTCCCCCAGCCTTATATTAACATGGATCGGAAGTCAGTGAGAAGACGGTGAATCTGCAAACAAGCTTTATTTATTTACTCACCGTTCACAAGCGCACTTCAACGCAGCGATTAAGGACGCTAGGGAACTGGACGTGAAAGAACACTCAGCGCAACCGCACGGCAGCCGCCAGAGAGGACGAATGTCAACGGAAATTTCAGTTGACCTTCAGGATTCAAACTGTGGTAGACAAGCGGGTATGCGCTAGACCCTCGTCCACTAACAAGTAAATACGCCTTTCCTGAAGAGCAATCGTAACGTA
>LUCH01017976.1:0-20987 GCA_013368495.1 Paragonimus heterotremus
CGAGGTAATGTGAACTGACGCGGTGGTACTGGCAAGGCAACTCTCACGCCACAGGGAGTTTAGGATTTTAGGGACGTCGAAGGTGATCTCACTACACCATTAAATGTGTTGGTGTTCTTGTTGAAATGCAATGCCAACACTGTATGGTCGTATATTTCCATTTCGTCCATATCTTCAAAACGCCGCAGAATAAAGCACTCTCAGGCTACGGGATGACGCATTTCACCTCGAAAATTGCAATGATCCCATTTATAAAACTTGAGAAACTGAGATAACGCCGATAACGGGATATTTTCGCGATGATGAAGGGAAAATTTTTCACCGCCAAGCCAATATTTTTGGGACTTATTCGATGTATCTCAATATTTCTATCAACGGCACTTATTTATAATTGATAGATTGTGGGTACTTTGCCTGAAGTTTCGATTTTGAAATTCCAAAAAATATTTGAAAATCGAGGATTTTCGCCAGAAGGACCGTTTTGCCTTTTGAACTACCTTCAAGGCAAATCCCGTGAAACGGATAATTGCAGTACATTTTACCCCCCGACGGTACGAATTCGGTTAATAACATTGGTGTACGGTTAGATAACTATGGATACTGGAAGTGTTTCAGCCATGGCCTACGCAGATATGACCAAAGCGCCTGAATTGGTGGATCACGATACCTCCGTAATGAAGGTGGAGGCTTGCAGCGTGTTGAAACCACTTTGAGCCTGAATGAAAAACTACCTCTCAAAGAGAATGTCCAGTGTGTATGTCAACAGGGGGAACTTTGTTACTCCCTCGGTCGCCAACGGAGTAGCTCACAGGTAGACTCTGCGATCACACCTGCTTACCATATTCGTCAGTAACGTCACTATTACCATGCATTGGGAGTGTCTGACTTATGCAGGTGGTCCAAAGAACCAAGTGCCGGCGCTTACTTGAGCCGTTTGAGACACACTTCTAGGCAACACAGACGAATTATATCACGCGGTGACAGAATTATATTTTCTTCATTGTAAAAAATATACTGTTAATTGTCAGCCAAATTACTACAAACACATACTGCATGCTTTGTTTACGCTCCAGTTGTTCGTCATCTGTTGCGGTACTTTCAAATTTGGATCGGACTGCTTCGTGCCATTTAAATGTTTGGTTGTTTGCCTAGTGTGGGTTCGTTCCTAGTCACATTAGGTATATTCAGAAATGCAATAGTATATCTCCCTAGACTGCATGGTTTTTAGTTACAGTATTTTCTTTTTATTATTGTGTAACTCGCTTTTCTATATTGTCGCACCGTTATATTTTATCCCAGTTTTTAAACCAGCTTGTTTAAATAAGTTCTTGCCGTGTATGACCTGGGTTTTAATTTCTGGGACTGTAGGTGTCGTAAGCCGGTTACTGAGGGTATCTACTGCGATAACTGTGAAAAGCGATGCTGCTGCTGGTGCTCCAAACTTACCGGGATTGCAGTAAGGCTGTGTAGACAGCATAAACAGTTAAAATGGGTCTGCTCTCACTGCCGTTTATTGGCGGCAGTCTTTCCACGATTACTGCAAAAGTCTGAAAGCTATTGGGGCATTGTCAAAAAGAGAAAGTACCCAAAAATTTCCTGTCGAGTAGAGAAAGTGTAAGATAGAGAAGGTAATTGTAAAGCAGAGGGAAGAGAGCAGCTCTTGAATTGAGGGTCGATGGGTTTGTAGACGACACATCGAAACCGCGCATTGCCGGCGAACTAGTAATAGGGAGATCCCGTAACATTCTGGCCCCCAACACTGAACGGGCAGTAATCAGAGAGATGAAAACCGGGAGAGAGTTAAATAGAAGGAGGGTGATGGAAATTCTCGGGATGAAAGGGTCGTCTGCAGCCACCGGTATCAAACGCATACGTACAGTAAGTAGCTGGAGACTGAGAAGTTCCAACAGAGCTCAAAACAGGGCAGGTTCAATACTTATCGAGTTTATACAAGCCTCCCAAAGGGATAATGTACTCAGCAAGGCTGTCAGAGTATATGAACTGTCACAAGATAGATGTCAGCTCATTCCGGACGAAACGGTGGACTCACAGTAACCTGGTAAATCATTGTTTCCACCGAGAACAACAGCTGATAGTGTTTCAAGTAGACCGTGAGTCCAAGAAAAGGATATGGCCGTACTAGCGACTCCATTGACCCAGTTAAGGTACCGGAAAGTGACAGGGATTCTGTATTAAAAAAACTCACCCATGACTGCATCTATTGCGACAGTAGTATGTAGCGTTAGGTTCGAGGCTGGCTGTAGTAATAATAAAAGTAAAGAAACCTCATTTGACGCTAAGGTAAGCACCATCTGTATGACGGAACGGAAAGCCAACAGTACGCGGGGAGCCAGAAAGCTTCAGTCAGTGGGGCAAGGTTGAAAAAATCCACGAAATCGGCTAAACCCCACGCGAAGGGGGTTGTTCTAGTAGGTAAGCCCTTAGAGGGAAGTCCAAAAATCTGCCACAGCCAGGTTTCTGTTGAGGATGTCGCCCGACCACTGACGATGACAACTGAGGAGGATAGAGATACAAGGCCAAAGGAAAGTGATAGGGTTCTTGTGGTCAAAAGAGTTGGGAGGCATAAAGAAGTAGCGGAACCGGACGTTTTAGTGTTGGGCAAAAAAGCTAGTCAGAAAACAGGCAATCCCCACGGGCGAGAGACCCGAGGTGTGTTCAGACACAGTAAAGGTATCCGAGCAAATGCTGCATGGAAAGAACCTCCAGTTTTTGTGTACAAATGTCTGCACCATTAGCAACAAGTGCGGGAGCTTAAGGAATGTAGGGAAGGTTTCGATTTCATAGCTGCGGCTGGAGCATGGCTAAAACCGAAAATAGCTTCAGGGAGCTGTCCTCCAGAGGGTTTCTCCCTCTACAGACAAGACCGCAGGGATGGGCGCGCGGATGAAGGGGTCTTGCTGTTGGTAAGCAATCAGTACAGATGTCCCCTTCTCACTAAACACCCCGCACGTACAAGGAATTTCCTGCTACGTTCAACAGGATGACAGGAGACTGCTTATTTGCAGCGTCTATAAAGGACCACTGGCTGGCAATGACGAGGATGAGCTTCTGCTAAACGTATTGAACACTCTAGCCGGTGATTCAGCGAGCTTAGTGGCAGCTGGGTACTTCAATCTGTTGAACATCCCTTGGGACTATGAAACGACCAAGATGGATATTCACAAAGGAATACACCTGGCCTAGTTGCACCCGAATTCGTTGAGTCAGCATGTTCAGGTGTCTACACGGTGCCGACACGAGCATGCACCATCCGTGTTGGATCTAATAGTTACTGGATATGACCAGGGTATTGCAAACTTGGAGAGTGAGGCCGTGCTTGGGAGAAGTGATCACTGTGTCCTTAGCTTCAAAGTCCGCACGACAAGAAGGTTTCCCCTAAAAAAAATTAGAAGAAATATTGGTCGAATGGATATCGCACGGCTTTTTGAAGCGGCACGGAGTTCGTCGTGGGCTCTTGAGGGGAAAAACGCTCCTCTAGAAGATATGTGGAAAGTCTCCGAAGAAGAATATATGGTATCCATGGACCAGGTTGCACCCCTAGTACCAAGAATAGCTCAAAATCTTTCGTCCTGGTGAAGAAAAAAGTCGTAGAGCGCTTTTCAGGAGAAACGAATGTTTGAAGGAATGTAAGAAACGAAAGTTATCGTAACCGGCTAAACTATAAGGCCGGTAGAAATGTAGCCTGCTAGGCCCGGCGCTTTGCAAAACACCGCTTTTAAGCCGGCCATGTGCGCAAAGCAAAAGCAGCTCCGAAGCATTTTTATGCGTATGTTCGGTCCAAGGGAGCCTGTAGGCAAGAAGTAGGAGCCATGTTGACAAAAGAAGGTAAATCAGCCGCTGATGAAGTATAAAAAGCCAACTACCTTCGTGTAGTTTTCCGGGGGATTCATAGGAGGGACAAGGGCAATATTCTTCCAACATTGATAGAGTTCAAACCCTACAGCATAATCAACCATACATTTCTCACTGAGGAAAAGGTTGGGAAGGTCATGGGCTTCCTCA
Source organism: Paragonimus heterotremus (assembly GCA_013368495.1). NCBI lineage: Eukaryota > Metazoa > Platyhelminthes > Trematoda > Plagiorchiida > Troglotrematidae > Paragonimus > Paragonimus heterotremus. The sequence continues at coordinate 4,024 of LUCH01017976.1, forward strand.
AGCCCCCAAAATCCGCAGGAGCTGGTGGAACCCATCTGGGCATTGTTAAGCCATTAGCGGGACTTCTTCAGCGTTCACTATGGAGGCTGCTTACGACTTCATTAGGGAAGGGGAAACTCCCAGATGAGTGGCGTATAGATACGGTGGCCGCTATTCATAATGGGGGCCAGTGATACAAACAAAATAACTGCGTGCCAGTGAGCCAGTATAGTTAAAAATGCCTGAAACGGTTAACTAAGAAGAATATTTTGGCGCATCTTGTTAAAAACAGCCTTCTCAGCATTGCACGACCCAGTTTTCAGAAAGGGAAATCATGTCTATCCAACCCTTTGTATTTCATGGATGGGGTCTCAAAACGATTGGACGAAGGCCGGAAAGTCGAGGTTTGCCACTTGGATCTCAGCAAAAGTTTTCATTCAGTTAATCACCGTTATCTCACTCACAAAATGAAGTGGTTTGGTATCTCCGGCCTAGTGATTGACTGGGTAGAGAAGTTCTTAAGTAACAGGGCCTTTAAATTATGGACTGGGAGCGGATTCTCTGAGGTAGGTACAGTCCATAGTGACGTTCCTCAAGGATCCGTCTTGGGTCCTCTCCTGTTCTTGCTGTTCGTAAATGATCTAGCAAGTGGGCTCAGCAACCCGTACTTCGTATCCACAGACGATGTTAAAATAGCATGTCCTACAAATCCTGCCGCATTAACTCAAGGTATGAAGGCATTTTCAGAGTAGTCTCTTAAGTGAGATTCTCCAAAGAACGCCACCAAGTGCCAAATGGTAACAGGAAGCTCTGAATCACTTGAAGTACCTAGTCTCCAGGGTAATTTCACCGTTGAATGAGTAGGAAATACCCGAGACCTTAGAGTTTTGATAAAAAACGACTCCAAGCCTTCAGCCCAAGGTGCAGTGGCTGCACACGTACCCCGCAGTGAACTGTTTATATTTAGGCGAGTTTTGTCTAACAGTCAACCGGAAGTTCTCCTGCCGCTATGCAAAACCATCGTTCGACCTCACCTAGAGTACTGCATGCAGGCGTGGGCTCCCTACCTACGGAAAGATATCCAGCGTGTTGACAGAGTGCAACAACTCGCAACTCAGAAGATCATAGGACCAAGGGTAAACCTTATCATGAACGATTAAGGGAGCACGGATTGTACTCCATGGAAAGGAGGAGAGTGAGAAGTGGTCTTATCGAGACCTTCAAAATACTGAAAGGCATAAGTAGAGTAGAGTCCGTAGACTTATTCGCAAAAATGAGTCAAGAAGCCACCACCAGAAATCACAGTCTCCGAGTGAAGAGAAGCAAGGCTCGTTTAGACGTACCAGCAACCTTCCTCAGCAACCGGATAGTGAATAAGTAGAACAAGCCCCCGGGTGAAATAGCCAATAGCGTTACTTTGATCCCATTCAAATTGTGGATGGATGAAAAGTTGCAGGAGATCTTCTCAGGTCATTAGCATAGCGGACAAGGCTTGGCAGGTAGTGCTAGCATACAGGAATGTGGGAGCGTAAGGGCTAGTTGTTTCAGGTTGCATCTATGGCGGGGTAACCGCGTAAGCATGCTTACATGCTGAAAGTAATGTATACAGACATTTATGGTAAAGCCTTCTATTGTAATGTATGGAGTGGGGAACGTAGGTTTTCAGGTTGAGAGTGGAGTCTGGTAGGATGGCATCACCCCAGCGTTTAGTGGGCGGTGGTATTGATGCATTTCTCAAAATGGTAACCTATCAACCTGTGAACATTTCAAGTCCATGCACACTTTCCCCTCCCAGTCTCACATGCCGCGGCGTTTTTATATGGTTGGGATGTTTACTTGGTACGAGTTGGGAACCTCTGATCAGAGACGACACTGCTAAAACGTTTAAACATCGTTGCCTGCAGACCAGGAGCAGTGATACCACGGGTGGCACCTAGAGCAATCTGCATTCAGTCCCACACCGCTGTCTATTCACAGCTCGTGGGTTTGAAGCAGTTCTCTTTCCATTAGATACACGCTACCTCACTGCTGAGTCCCAGGCTGTCTACTGGTGTGACAGAGAGGTCGAACAAACGTGACCCAAACAAAATTCAATCAATCACAAAAGCGCTACGCATGGCTTGAAAAGATAAAACCCCAACTAGGTGCCGTCGTGAAAACAACAAGGGGTGCAGGATAAAACTGGTTATGTTTGGTGGATCTTGGTTTGTGCCAGAGATAGAATCAGGCCTATGGAGGTCCGTCTACAACAACGTGAGTTGCAGGTGACCAGTTCCTTTTTTAATACATTTTTACTTTTCAAGTTTTTTATTTTTAATTCCCATGTTTTTGTTACGGGGTAACGGGTTGATAGAGTTACTTGCTATTTAGATTAGACCTCCCCAGTTGGTAGAATGACTGCACTGTTAGGGGAAGATGAAGATCAAATACGTCTGTGGCAGCATACCTATGAAAGTTTGCTACTATGGTGATCCTATTCAAGAGGGGTTGGAGTTGGTGTTGCGAGTAGAGGGTTTGCTGGTGCCTCCTACATTGAGTATACTACTGCCTATCCGTCTTGTCTATCATGGTTGAGGTCCCTTGTAATGTGAAGAAAGCTTACAACAACTACAATGTACTTAACCTGTCATTGGGGTTTGTTATTTTTTTTTCATACTCCCTTCCCTCATTCCTGTCGCCCACATAGATTACTCGATGACCAAAGCGGGCTTTGGAATCGAAAAAGGGAACCCGAAATATCCGTGAATCCCTCTTCAAGTGGGATAGTCGCAGCTCTGGCTGTTGTTGTCTAGCATTCCGGTGCAAATATTCTGGACGCTGGGTTGGCAACAGCCATTTCGTCCTGCGCAAAGTGAACTTGAACAACAAGTGGTCTGAGCACTTATTCAAGACGACCTGAATATTTCTCTGACCATCGCATTACTAAGACGTAACGTTAGCGTATCTACAGGCCCGGTGAAGCGTGATTTAGGTCACATAAGCCTCGCTTACTTTTCTGGTATCCAGGGCTGAGTGGGAGATTCTATTCTTCTTCTGTCGGTCGGAAGATCGGATCGATTGAAGATGTTCAAAATAGCGTCACCAGAACAGGTTAACAAAAAATCGTCGTACATCCTCTAAACTCGAAAGCTAAAAGTTTTCAGCCCGGAACATTGACGATTTTGTGGAGACGTCTTACTCGCCGGCAAATTGATGCACACTGCTATTCACCCTAGCCCCAGTCTGCTAGCCCTAATTGGCAAGCCAAACCTATAACATCGCCCCTTGACACTGGATCTGCAGCACTATAGACTTGACTGCGGGAATTTTCCTTTTTCCACTTGTGCCTTGTCGGTCCCGAAGCACTTGTTGCAGAGACATCTTCGGACAAGCCCAAACGGATTTCCAGTGAATGCCACGCCTCGGCACAGTTTTTGACTAGAGCCATCTTTGCAAGTCGTAAAACACATGCTTTGTCACCACCACCACATTATCCACATACCGTGTATCAGCTGACATAAAGCCAAGATGTTCCATGGAGAACACTCTTTTCTCACTGTTTTTTGGGAAGTTGCATCTCCAGCCTTGACAATACCTTTGTATCGTTTATGGCCGTTTGTTTGTCCGTGATCTGGATCGACAGAGGACTGCTTGAGCCCTGAATGTTAAGGGCCACTTTGAATTACTGCTGTGTTCTATTTCACCCTCGTAAGTTCCTATTACCGTGCAAGCTGTGCATGATCATTAAAAACTTTTGGCTTATTATCTTGTATTAAGAATATCGCTGACCAGCAAACTATCCATCACTTGCTCGGTCTCATATCTACGGGAATCCCGGAGACGGGCATCCACAGTTGCGCGTCCGTCTGCGATTTCGTGAAGTAAGTCATCCATAAGCCTATCGAATCTATGACAGGTTATTTTCTAAAGGACAAATATGAATGACGTTGTAACTAGTGGAGTACGCCGTCTATCACGCCTCTTCCACTTACTTCGCATTGCCGGTCTTAAACTTCTGAGAGTCACCTCACTGCCCAAAAGTATGGGTTATATGAACTTGGAGATATAGTCTTCTATTAGGTGAACCCAGTCGATAAAGATTTAGTTATGACGATGTCGACCGCGGGCCGAAAAAATAAGCCTTGCGTCAGCATGGACCTATTCCGAAGAAGAGGTTATTCATACCGGTTCATACTGCGCAAACTACAATAGTGGTGAACAACTAGAAGAATGTATCAAAAACCCTAAATATGCCAGTTCCGATGGAGCTGGCATCTCAGGGTAATCTGATGGACCTTACACATCCTCCGTAAGTGGACCTATGCGCACCGATCGGCACCAAACTGTCAACCAAGGCATTCACACAATCAATGTCTCTACCACGGTCCAGGACCAACCGTCGGGCACATCCACGGTTGGTCAACCATAAGACTGGTTATGTACAAGCACACAACCCGCAAAACGAGCTACCCAAAACGGCATCCCGACTTTTAGAGAAAGTTTGCCTATAGTGATCGGAATAACCGAAAATTGGATGCAGGAAGCCAACAATGACAACCAAATTAGAATTCAATGGATGCAAGTCCGGCGGACAGATCGCAATAGGAGCATAGATGGAAGTAGTGCTCTTAACATTATTCAGTGGTATGTCGGTTACATGACGTTGTCTCCGATAGGACATCCGAAGCCGTATGGGCTAAGGCTCACCTATCCTAAAGTCCAGCAAGCCTGAAGGCCGCCACAAACAGTTCACCAACCTGTCTGACTGCACAAACACATATGTACCAGAGGTTGGGTGTATAGATAAATTGGCATCCCCTCGAATGTTACTGACAAACGATTTCAATTAATCTGAGGTCCCATTTGCCACCGTTACCGACAATTTAGAGCACAAAAGTTTGTGTGCCCGTTTCTAGGGTGTACTCTTGCAACTCGGCTGATGTGAGTGCATGAACCAGCTGATCAGATGACGATACGGTCGAGGACCTTCTAACCAGGCTAGAATATGACAGATGGTCTACTCCTGGTAAGCGATCCGAAGGTTTTCACACCCTATGAATCCCGTACTCCTTGCGCTATTTAATTCCGCTCCATTCACGCTGAGGACCCACATCAGATCAAATGTGTCATCTGGCAGGAATTCAGCAAAGTAGACGTTGTGCCCGCGGAAAAATCCCTAAATTTTGCCCCGCGGCCTCAAAACAGTGTATCAGATGGCGAGTGCCAGAACCTTGCCAAAGCAGCGTTGAACACAACGTTGCGCGAAAGTGCTCCACGCTTTTCAACGAGATCCAGCAGAGATATCAAAACCCCTCGAGGGAAACGAGCCAGGTCGGATGAATACCTACTTATTCAAAGGTCTCATGGCTATGAAATCTGCTTGCAAGCTCAAAACATAAGTGACGAAGTACGTAAGAAAGGCATGTGTGGGCTTCGAAGACAAATACACAGTAAAATAGTAATCACCCCCAAAATTTGTCACCAAATATTTTGAATGGCTGGAGTCAGACCAGGAATTGCACGAGTTCAAGTGGTAAGTGGCCAATTTACCAGCGACCTTGTGCAAGCAACATGCACGTTATCAGAAAACCTCGGCGAATTAGCGGGCCGTAAACAGCCAAAGATAATCAACGACCTGAACGCTGCCCATTCAATACAGTAAGCTGGACATAGCCTAGGCTGCTTCAGCTTTAAGGCCGCATATATGGAACGCAAAGTTCCAAATCTAACGGCTGGAAACTTTCAACTTTTGGCATTGTTGCATCAGTACGTTATGAAGAATGTGCACCTGTCGCAACCACTAATCACCCTATTAATCTGTCACTGGAGTGAAAGAGGACCCCGGCTGAGCATAAGGCGTACACGGTATCTCCAAGTAACCAGAAAGCCTCCAAACAACTGTTCAGTGGCATTGTTGCCAGTGATTTCCATATTATGGAAACCCGACTGGTGACGCCATACGAGACTCCATAAACTGTACGGGATATCCGCACAAGTCTCGGCAAGGATCTCGTTGACTGAGCCATACCAGATAAGTCTTATTAAGGCACTGAACTGTCAGACGATTAACATGGACGCTGCAGTATCCGTGAAAGTCGTTTTCCTTGATTTCTTTTAGATACTCCGCGACCTACGACTTGGTATTATACTGGGCAGATTGAGAGTATTCCGTTTTGCGAGCGCTCCGACCGTGATGTTTCAAGATTATATGCGCGGCAGTTCTTTCCAGGTCCACGTTGTTGGTGTTCTCTCATCTAGCGTGAGAGATCATGCGGGGGGCCCTGAAACGGCATTAAGCCACCCCGACCCTTCGTTCACAAAGTACCCCGCCTGGTAATCTCAACAATGACACTATGAGTAAACAATATAAAATTATACCGTGACACTTACGTCTCACAGTATGGAAAACCATCAAACGATTTTGGTTATACCCTGTCTGCCAGTAACGAGAGCGAGGTATATCAAACTGGAAGTTAAGCGGCCATCAGTCAATCTTTCAGTTATACTAGACTCTTGGCAGCAACTAAATGGTCTGATCTAAGAACCATTGTAATCGGTGATCTCTCCCGTACGACGTCTGTCCAGAAGGCAATGTAGTGGCTGAATTTGTTTGAGCGCATACGTGTTTAATTCACTCTGGAGACGTTTAGCAGGATGTTCACCATTTTGTCCATTTCCAGACAGGAATAGTTTTCCAGGTCTTTCCAGGTTTTTGTATTGCATCGGGACACTGAAACGGTAGAGAGGGTTCGGCAATTATCCGTTTAACAGGATTCGTCTTGAAGGTCGTTCAAAGGGCAAACCATTCATTTTGGCCAGAATCCTCGATTTTCAGTTATTTTTCGAAATTTTAAAATGGGAAGTTCAGGCAAAGTACCTATAGTACATCAATTGTAAATAAGTGTCGTTGGTAAAAGAAATTGGAATACATGGATTAAGTCCCAAAAGTATTGGCTTGGTAATGAAAAATTTTCCCACCATTTCTCGCAAAAATATGGCGTAGGATTATTGCACATGGTCCATATGCTGAATAATATGGCTAATGGCGTGGTGAAGAAAACGGTAGGAAGGAGTAAATTTCGGTCGAATTAGGTAAATTAATTAAGCAGCAAATTAAGTAAAGGTGAATTTGCAAAAATTCGTGATCCACGATTGAATGGAATGGGAACGAACTAGAACATAGACTGAACAATTGAACTTGGCTGAATTGTGCCTATGCAATTTATGGTTGCAAACGGTGCAAACATTGGTGGTGGACTATTGAATGGAATAGGAACGAATTGGGACATAAACTGAACAAGTGTCTGTTTGCGCATCAGTTACTAGAATTAAGTACGGCTGAAGACGGCTACGGCCACGATTGCGAAGAAACTCCTGTAATTCATCCAGCAGTTAGTTGAATGTTGTGTCATCCAGTTGCCTCTTCGCCATCCTCAGCTCAGTGAACGCTGCCACTCTGGAGGATCATACTTACGTTTTCCTCGGTGCGTCATAGTTCGCGACAGGGATTTCCAAAATTCCGTTAAAACTTCTAGTCCATTTGGGAACAAGGGGAAAATTTTCCATGTTCCCGCAGAACGATTGATACACATGCAGGGAGTGGCTGAATGGTAAAAGGTACTTCACCGAAAACGGACAATTGCAATTCCAGGCATTTGGATTGACGTTGTAGGTTTTATAGCCGTCCGTCAAGGTTATCTCCGTCGGAGAAGCGGTGAACATCAACTGGCTTTCGTCCATAACGTATGTGGACATGAGCTGCACGGCCTTTGGGACCGAACGACTACTCAACTCCACGCAATCTTCAAGATTATTGATGAGAGGGTATGAGCGGTAGGCAGAGACGAGCAGTGTCAGACGGTCACTGATTATGTGGTCAAAGATGGCGGTTGTGCGCCCAACTGTCTGCCAGATTCGTATATGAGCGTTCAATGTTGTGCCGGTTTGTTCAGCGATGGGTGGCTCCGACTAAATTTTTATCCCACCTGTCGAATGTTGGGATGTTCGGACTGCGGCAATTGGTCCACTTTTCAGATCCTGTATTGAGCCCAGGCACCAGGTACTCATTGTAAAACGACGCGTCCGTAGTCTGCATAATGGTTAAGGCTGCAGCGTACCACCGCCGGTTACGTGTCAGCATAGCGATCAGGTACCATTTGTGGAGAGTCCGATGTGAAGTTCCGTTACATACGTTGTGCAAAATGTGCACTCGGCACAGCAGTTGACGGACGTGCGACAGCTCCTGCGTTACTGCTGCTTGTATCACCGCATTATCGTCCACGATCATTTTGTTTATGTCCACTGGTCCGACAAATATGACGAATTGTCGGAGAAACATGGCGATGGCTACCGTAGTTTCATTTGAAAGCCAACGAAAGCAGTCCAGTAGGCCGACTCCACTAGCATCTATAACAACTAAAACAAGCAAACCGTGTCTCTCCTTACAACTCTTGTAAGTGGCGTCAATACTCACGACATCGAGGTAGCGCCGACAAAATTCTATCTGTTCATCACTCATGAACATGAAATGTGTTAAACGGTCATCAGCATCCACGTTTAAATAGCACTTACTGGTTGTGTTTAGTTGGGTACTCAAACGAATTAGGTAGCCAAACGTGTTTCTTTTCGCGAAAAGGGGCGCACGAATATTGCAAACATACTTCGTCGCTGTCTTCTTGTCGAAGTGCTTGTGGATGTATTGTATCACGTTGGAGGGTGCCGTCCCGTTGAGCAGCCATGGTCGAATTTTGTCGATTTCTTCCGGAGTTAGGCAACGTCTTGCTGCCTCGTATTTTGCAGCATTCATGTCGCACTGATGATTGTGAAGCATTTCGAATTTGGTCACCCGAAAACCCCGCTAACGTTCCGATTGATGTTGAGGAATGCCGAGCATTCGGTTTGGGCGTTTCTCCTTTCTCGAACACCGGAAGATGAGCGTAACGCTTGGACCCTACGGACGCATGCGTAGACGCGTCTCTTTCATGATCACCGACCGCCGGTTCGATTGATCGGATGCAGTAAGATGGGCCAGACTGAACTTCGAAAAGTTTCAGTTCGGCTCCCACTGCTTCTAAGTTCGGGAACTGTCGTGGGGACACGACACTATGAGAATGTCCCAGAAACAATTGAGACAAATCGGTTATCTTTACACCGAAGCTTTCGGTGCCCTTCTGACGCCCTCTCGCACATTTATTGCGAGTGCGGACCAGTGACGATCTACGGAATAGGGAAGCACCAGATTGGCTCGCACAGTGCATAGGATTGACGGGATAGGATAGAGGGAACCGTGCCACAGGTATGGGGGAAGCAATAGGGAAAAACTAACAATGTAGCTGTGGCGTACATGCAAAAATATCCCGCTATTGGCGTTAGCTCACTTTTACAGGTTTCATAAATGCCATCATTGCAATTTTCGAGGTGAAATACGTCATCCGACAACCTGAGAATGCTTCATTTTGCGGCGTTTTGAAGATATGGCCGAAATGGAAATATACGACCATACAGTGTTGGCATTGCATTTCAACAAGAACACTAACACATGTAATGGCGAAGCATGTATGACAACATTTCCAGCTTCTTTGTCTATCTGATATTTATACTATTTCTTTTTGGTTGCAAGATTTCAGGTAGATAGTGGTCGATGAAACGTTGCTCTTATAAACGGTTGGAAATGACTATCATATGGTTGTTTCCATTATCGGTGTATGTGGAACGGCGTAAGAACAGGGTATCAAGTCAAGTTGTATCACCATGAATCCTCAGAAGTAGATCCTATCCATTTCACTGCATTGTTTTCAACTAGATTGAGGTCGCGTCGCGTTCATACGGAACAGTATGCGGATTTAGATGGAATCAAGCTGTTTGCACATTATATCTCAGCCAGTCACACTATGATGTTTTGAACACCAAGTATCTATCGTATCATATCACACTGAAGACCCATAACCATAGAATCATGAAGCCCCGGAAGTAATAATTGGTGGTTTGGGAGTTGGATATACACATGGTGGAACCTTTCAGAACATACAGATATGCTTCTGATGTTGGTGATAAAATTGACCAACGCTAACGACAAACAGAAGTCTGACTGTCATGTTCACTGGAGAAGTTGTGGTTGCAGCAGTACGCGGGAGTCCAAACAGAAATCAACAGTTCACTTGCCTATCGCCTGTGTTGAAGATAAGTTCGCTTTCTGTGACATTGTTGACTAGCGTTTTACAATCCACTTCCTGTCGCTCGATGACCGTCAACAGCACTCCATGTAAAAGTGCAGCCCCGGCTTGTGAAAAAATCTCCGTTGCTAACAACTGTTGTTCAATACTTTTACTAACGTAAGAATTCAGCGACACTTCTCTGTATGTTCTCTTATTCATCATCAGTTGCTTGTTCAACTTTCAGACAACCAAGCTTCACTGCAGATATCCCAGGATTGTCTGAACACGCCTTGTTATCGTGTCTTGGGATGTAAGTCACCTTAGCTCAGAGGCCTCTGGGTTCACCAAAAGGTAGAGCTATTTCACGTCATTTCTTACCTATCGCTTAGAAAACGTTTTCGTTTGCCAAGAAGCACTTTAGGTCACTATCTCGATCTAATCGACAGCTGTTTAACTCGCACGTACAAGAGGTTTTGTGGCTCAAACGGAATCCCCGTAACTGTGTGGGAGGACTGTTGTTTGCTTTCTCGCTTCGGGACTGCCACTGCCGTTAGGTTCCATGATCGGCAGTTATCAGTAGGTTTTTCTGTTTATCGCCTGCCCGTCTTCACCCTTTAGATCCCCGCCTCAACCTTTCCCAGAGTTAATGGATTTTATGCGCAGAAGTTATTCAAGATATACCCGAGTAAGCCGGTTGTAGTGTACATATTACACTTCAAGTCTATCGCCAATCTAGGAACCTGGCTGTTCGCCAAGTGCCACTTCATAATCATGCACGGAAAGGGAAATTCCACGAGCCATTTCGCCAAACTGTTCCTCCCCTTATATCGCAGAAAAGATTTGTATATTATAACGTACATGGATTCATTATCAAACATCGTTGAATTTGATGAATTCAGAGAGTGAAGTCGCTAGCTTTGTCCTGCTGACCTTGCCCACAAAAAAGGCCTGAGTATGCAGTATGCGTTCATACTAGCGGCTGCTTCAACCTGATTCATTTGGACTGTGAACAACTTCCAAGTATGCAGTATATGTCTACACTACCAGCTGTTTCACCCCACTGACTAGGACTATCAACAACTTCTGGATATACAGTGTGCGTTCACATCAATGGCCAATTCAACTAGATTCACTTAAGCTATGAATAACGTCTCAGGATGCAATGTGAGTCCAAACTAGTAGATGCTTCACGCGATTGACTTAGACTATCAACAACGTCTCAGGTTGCAGTACACGCTCACACCAGTAGCTGCTCCACCCGAATAATTAAGATTACCGACAACGTCTGGGTATGCATTATGCGTTTACCCTAGTGGCTAGTTCAACTTGATTCACTTAACGTACGAAGAACGTCTGAGTATATAGTTCATTTCCGCACGAGGGGTCATTCCAGGCTGGCTCGTTTAAGCTACGAATAACGTCTGGTTAGGTAACATAGGTTCACAAGTATAGACGCTTCAACCTTGTTCACTTGAGCTAGGACTAATATCTGGGTATGCAATATAGGTTGACACTAGAAGCTACTCCACCCGATCTACTTAGACCGTCAACAACGCCTCAGATTGTAGTACACGTTCACACTAGTAGCTGCTCCACCCAATTGACTCAGGCTGTCAACAACGTCTCAAAATTCAGCATGCGTTTACACTGGTGGCTAATCCAACCTGATTCACCTAGGCTATCAATAACGTCAGGGTATGCGGTATACGTCCACACCAGCAGCTGCTCCATTCCATTGACTAAGACTATTGTAGGATCGAGCGGTTGGGAATAATACAGCGAGTAGACAAATAGTATAACGTTGACTTGCAAAGTCAACGCGAGAATAAACGGACACAAATACGAAGCGATAGCGGAGCGGAGTGACAAACGTGCACGCACCGGGGTCGTACGTTCGAGTGCGAGGGGGACTTGTCGGTATCCCTACCCGTTCAAACAAATGTTTAACTACATACAAAAGTAAGAGACAGAAAGAGTACAAATGGCATTCGTAGCTCTAGCATAGTTGACAGCAACGAATAGGGTCGTTAAACTATGATCAGCGTCTGAGTATGCAGCATATGTCCACATTAGTAGCTGCTCCATCCAAACAGCCTTTACAATGAACAGTTTGCAGAACGACCACGCGTGAGAAGTGATGAAAAACCTGTAGTTGAGACGGTTGGTGTACATGGTAATCATCCTTTTTGATTTAGTTGATTGTTATAATGACTGGAACATTTTTCTGCACCGCTATATATACTTGGTGTTCAAAACATCATAGTGTGACTGGCTGAGATATAATGTGCAAACAGCTTGATTCCATCTAAATCCGCATACTGTTCCGTATGAACGCGACGCGACCTCAATCTAGTTGAAAACAATGCAGTGAAATGGATAGAATCTACTTCTGAGGATTCATGGTGATACAACTTGACTTGATACCCTGTTCTTACGCCGTTCCACATACACCGATAATGGAAACAACCATATGATAGTCATTTCCAACCGTTTATAAGAGCAACGTTTCATCGACCACTATCTACCTGAAATCTTGCAACCAAAAAGAAATAGTATAAATATCAGATAGACAAAGAAGCTGGAAATGTTGTCATACATGCTTCGCCATTACATGTGTTAGTGTTCTTGTTGAAATGCAATGCCAACACTGTATGGTCGTATATTTCCATTTCGGCCATATCTTCAAAACGCCGCAAAATGAAGCATTCTCAGGTTGTCGGATGACGTATTTCACCTCGAAAATTGCAATGATGGCATTTATGAAACCTGTAAAAGTGAGCTAACGCCAATAGCGGGATATCTTCGCAAAAATGATAGGTAAATGTTTAATCGCCAAGCCAATTCTTTTGAGACTTATTCGATGTGCTCCAATTTTTTTACCAACGACACATACAATAGATGTGCTTTAGATACTTTGCCTGAAATTCAGATTTTGCAATCCCCAAATAATAATTAAAAATCAAGGGTTCGCGCCAAAATGACTGTTTTGCCTTTTCAGCGACCTTCAAGACGAATCCCATGAAAAGGATAATTGTCGAGGGTTCATCTTAGGACAACAAATTACTTCAAACGTCCTACTCTAATAGGATGAGTACACTAAACTTGTCCGGCCTTGAATGCCCATGAACCCGTAGAAACTTCATGTTTATCCACAAGTTGTCGGGGCGTGAGGCCTGGCGAAACCAACAGGTGATCATGTCGGCCTTCTAGTACAAGCCGCGCGGTTGTACCAACAACATCCACGCCTTCTGCTTAAGCAGCATGCTTTCCTATGGACGTTCTTAGCCAGTGAATAACGCTAGCGGAAACAGCAGTGCAGACGACAACTACTTACTCGTTTAAACTGAGGCATGATGAATACGTGAATAAGAGTGGTTTACACGCAACCTTTGAAGTTCCACTTGGTGTCTTCTGCGAAAGCATGATTTCGATCAAGTAGTGGGGTAGTTGGCTTGACAGTGGTTTTTATGTTGCCTGTGTGATCGTTGTCTGTTTCGTGGAAGCATCCTTTGTGGTCAGTCCCTCCCTACTACAAGTTGACCTGGAGAATGTTCGAGGAATCTGGTTGTCCATTAGTTTGTCCCCAAATCATCATTGTCAGAGGGTCACTAAAAACGTATTTTACCACTTAAGATGGCGAAAAAAACCTTTTCTCGTACTGACAGGTATGTTTTTCAAACGTTCCACGGGGTTTATGTCGGACCGCTGCTCGGATACGCCTGTACACACTGGCCAGAATAGATATACTTAGCAATTGACGCATCCAGCGAGCAGCGGCAAAACTTGCCACCGGACAGCAGCATTTCTCAAACGATTCTTGTCTTGATAGTCTCAATCTATATTCATTTGAATTTCGGAGACCTTGTGGTGACCTCATTTTCGCAAATTCTTTCTTGTGCGTGACAGTGGTGCAGCAGTTTCTTGTCTTAACGCCTAGTAACAGTCGAGGGGATCACAAAAACGCCTTTAAAGCTGCAACTCCCGACGTCTTCTAAACAACCTGCTTTTTCTTACACGGTTGGTGATCACCGGGACGACCATTTATTTTGAGTTGTGATCTAATATTGTGAGGACCGGTTCAAAGAGCACCATTTAATTAGTACGTTGCTAGATTATTAACTTAGTGTATTACCAGTATTCACATCGGTCCCCGAAGACACTGCCATAACCTGTTTTTATTGACTGCTGGACATGGAGATAAGCAGTGACTAGTTCCGCTGCGTTAGGCCCCCAGATTCAAACTCACACAACTAGCTGTAACTGGTGAAAGTGTAAAATATGTACACTTTTCAAGATAGGACACTGACTTTAACGCTGTTGAATATATGGCTCAATTCAATTCAGTTTTCTCAAGTCTTCATGAGATCGTTCGAGGGAATCACCGCAAAGTGCGCGGTAGTCTACTACTTATACTGGTTTGACTCGAAGTTGTTTTCGTGAATCCTGCTTTAGGTTTGGCTGAACACATTCATTGTAGTCCACTGGTACAGTACCCTTATAAGCCATCTAATATCCATGGTCCAATCATCAACACTTATAGAACCCGGGCACTCGAATATGCCTGTCTTCAGGTTCGGCAGCCCCTGTGATTCCGCTTGAAAATGAGCGCGATTCGTTGAAATTGGAAGGGTTTTAACAAGTAATTTCAGCGGTTAATTCACGGGTTCCAGACTGAAGGCTGAAGACACCGGGTCCAACAAGTTTGTTTTATTCCGCATCGGCGAGCTTCCACCTACCTGAGAGGCCGCCATTGAAAGCAGGGCCTAGAACGGTCCATAAGAATTAAAGTGAGCGCCGAGAAGAGAGTAAAATTGAGTCAAACTATAGACCGAGCAAGTGAGGACCCAGCTGTGTTTCCAAAAATCTCTGTTACCTCAGTTAACGACCGCAGAAATAAGGCTGTTACAAAGAGAAACTGTCGCTGCGAGAGCATCTAGGGACAGGATCTGGAAGCGTTTTGGAGCGCCTTAATATGCTATCATTATATGTTGCACAAGAACTGGGCTGGAGAAATGTGCGAGGATTGATTCGCCATCAGTTCAACGAAACCCGAGTAGACAGATCCAAAATTCAACTTCAGACTGGTACGTAATGTTTATCGCATTGTGATTAATTTAGCGGCAGGGCACTAGACAACCGCAACTGTGACTATGTCTACCCTCTAGCCTCAGCACACTCCAGTGGCTGGCTTGTATAAACTCCGCAATAACTAAAACCACGGTTTTTCTGTTCAGAGAAAACTGTCTTAATCACTTCAAGAGTAGCAAACCCATCTTCGCGGGAGTGCGCAAGCGACGACTTAGACAACGTCCATGTGTCCAGATCTTCCCTCAGATCGACCGTTGTGATGCATATTCTACCGAACGCACCATGAATCACAGATGCACTGCCAGAGTCCCCACTGGGTGAGATGAATGGAAGCTTATCATCCTTCAGGCAGTCTTCAATCGTCTAACCAGCGTTGAATCCTGTTAAGATCAATCCGCAGTGTACTGGATTTAACAGCACTCGAAATTTTTAAATCTCCGGCCTAGGGAGGAGTTTTGCTGAAAATATTGTCCCAAAAGCTGTTAGCAAAAGAAAGAAATGATAAGGACAGAGCCCTGACTCTTCGAGAATTCTTGCACAAATTTAGCAGATAAGTTAAACGTATGATTCAATTTGAACTCCAAAAATCCTCATCAGGATAAAAGCCAGTTTAGTACATAACCTCTTTTTGATGCTGTCAGCCTCCACTTTGTGTCTGGTGAGGTTTTGTGGCGAGCGGACTAAAACCTTTACAAAATCGAAGGAAATAGCGACTGAGGTTAAACCGTTGTATTTCGCTCCTGTCAGGCTACCCATAGTGATGGGCGTATTTCTAGTGTAAGACTGGTTAGAAAAGGTGCGGTGAAATCACCCGGAAAAACAGCGCTTAGGGATGGCACGTTTCACTTAGTTCCCGATTATCATGCATGGGATGTTTGTAAGACTGACCGAAGCTAGTCGAGAAGCGTCGGTCGCTTGCCTTGAGGACAGGCGTAATCTTGGCTTTCTGCATGCATTGGGGAGTATTCCAGTCATCCGTGTTTTTTTAAAAGTTCGTTGAGATGTTCCGTAGGACTTCTGTGATAATTCTGTGCGGAATTTCGCCTGGGCACCTCGCACCATGTGTGTTGACCCTGAACAAAGGATCTCCATGATCCAGTACAGAGAAATTGCCAATAAGGAATGGTTGCCGGAAGCTATCAATCCGAAAGTGTCATGATAAGTGTCGCTGAATAAGACTCCATACATGGCGAGATGTGAAATATGGGACAGCGTATGTATCCTTTTCGGGATGTTTCAGAAAAAGAGCTAAAAGTAGACCTTTCCCAAGTCGATGCAGTTGTTTAAACTAGAAGATTTGTTGCTCTCAATCCCTCAATCGAATCTTTCCTCACAAGGGCTTTTTGCATTGAGAGATGTCCCGCGTGCACCCGTTTCAAACAGCATAGAGTGCGTTCGGGTCATCCGCGTTTATTGCGGGTTCATGCTTTGCAGATAAATGGAGACTGCGTATTATGCGCCAGAGGGATTGGCGAGGATAAAAGTGAGTGGATTCCGTAACACGAATGAACCGTCTGACTTTCGAATTACGTTTTGAAACACACACTCGAGAAGAGTTGGGTCTAGTCCGCCTTCCACATCGTTAAAATCATCCCTGAATTTCTCAGGTAGGACCGAGCGGAGGACCAGGGAATTCTGCACTGTCTCCTTGCATGCTGTTGGCGGATTGTCAGTAATGATGGGTGGGAACAGTTTCGGAGCAATCGTGGTGGCCCTGTTCAACTTTGCCGTAGGGGCGCGAGACGCATCTGATGATGTTTTACT
>LUCH01017977.1:0-20428 GCA_013368495.1 Paragonimus heterotremus
TTATTCTCAACCGGTTATCGTAGGTTCGCTCGATCCTACAAACTGGCGAGCCCGCGTAAGTCGTATATTATCGTGTTTATTCGATTTACGTATTTTTCCCGCTCATATTACGTTTCGAGTGCGTATAATGTACATATATATTTATTTGAATTTTATATCGTTCACATCCACTCAATCGCCATGGACATTGAGTATGAGTGTTCGTCTTCCGTATCACTGATCACCTTAGCCGTTCCTGCATTCGGAGATCATGATCCAGGGTTGTGGTTCGCCGTGTTAGAAATGGAGTTTAACAACCGGCGTATAACAAGCGATGTGGACAAGTTCTCGCAACTCATACCACGCCTCTTCCGAGATATGTTAAATCTAGTTAGCGATATCTTGCTAGGCTCAGCAACTGATCGCTATGAGTCGGCTAAGCGAACGATTCTGAAGGAAACACAAACATCTGATAAAATGCGACTGGAACAACTGTTCCAACGGTTACAGTTGGGGGACAAGAAACCATCGGTTCACCTTCGAGAAACGCGACAGGCAGGGGGCAAATCGCAGTTGCCCGAGTCTCCCTTACAAGAGTTGTGGATGCAGCAACCGCCTGATTGTACACAAGGGCTGTTGTCTGTGTTACCAGGACGTCCGTTAAGTGATCTGGCGGCTTCTGCTGACGCAGTACACGAAAGTTTTCGAGGCACGACGCTGTCACCACTAGTGGGGCGGGTCGTTACCTCCAACAGTCTTGCGAATAGTTCGTTGAAAGCGAAGGGCTGCGCAAGGCACCGGAATGTCACGAACTCAATTCTACGGAACCAAACGCCGAGATGGCACAGCTGGGACGTGAGCTGGCGGATCTTCGTGCCAGCATTAAGCGTACTAGGTCGCCATCAAAAATTCCCTCGGCGCGTGCTCGATCACCACCCGGACTGAGGTCTAGCGATCTTCGTTGGTACTACGAGACGTATGGTGATAACGCTAAACGATGTCGATCACCATGTAGCCGTCCTGCCAACAAACGTTTAAACCAGCAGGCCGGCATGTTTTAGCGACAACAGCCATAGGCCAGTTATACAACAGTCGCCTCTTCTTTATAAGGGATTCGGCCTCTAAAAAGCCCTTTCTAATCGATACAGGAGCGGAAGTTAGTGTCATTTCGCATTCGGTAACAAATGCACGATCAGAATCTGACACTACACTCCGAGCAGCAAACGGTACGCCCATTAGAATCTTTGGCCGTCGAGTGTTGGGTCTTAACTTTGGTCTTAGACGCGATCTTCGGTGGGTTTTCGTGGTAGCTGTTACACCCTTCCCAATTATTGCAATAAATTTTCCCCGACACTCCGACTTGCTGGTCGACGCACGTCGATCGCGTCTGATTGATACTTCGATAAGACTCAATGTTCGGGGTAAGCCGTCGCATACGGCTGTGATCACTGCAATGCTAGCCAATCCCACAGTTGATGGGCGTTATGGGAAACTTCTTTCCGAATTTCCTCAACTGATTCGCTCCGCCAACGAACGAGTGGCCGTGACACCCGACGTCGCACATCACATTGTCACACGGAGGCCGCCAGTTCGAAGTCGTCCACGCCGTTTAGCCCCCGATAAGTCAGAAATTGCTCGAGCAGAATTTGAACGTATGCTTCAGCTTGGCATTGTCCGTCCGTCTAATAGTCCATAGGATTCGCCGTTGAACATGGTGCCCAAAAAGACTGACAGCGACTGGCGCCCATGTGGCGACTATAGGGCATTTAGTAACACGACCACTCCTGATAAGTACCTAATTCCGCATATTCAAGTCTTGACAGCAAACCTATCAGGAACGCAGGCGTTTACAAAAATAGACCTAGTGCGTGCGTATAATCAGATTCCGGTAGCCCCCGAAGACATCGCGAAAACAGCGGTCATAACACCGTTCGGACTTTTTAAATTTTTACGTATGCTGTTTGGTCTGAGCAACGCTGCCCAGACATTACAGTGTTTTATTCACGACGTGTGTCGTGGACTGGACCGTATCCATCCGTACTTGGATGACATCTTGGTAGATAGCTCCTCACAGGAGGAACACTGCGCGCACTTACGTTCATTATTCGCCCGTTTTTCGCATCATGGAGTAACGACACACTTAGCTAAGTACTCGTTTGGGATGCCCAGCGTAACCCTCCTGGGTCACCGTATATCCACGAGCTGGATCGAACCTCTCCTCGACAAAGTGCAAGCAATAGTGGACTACCCGGAGCCCACACCAATCAAGCAACTTCGCCGTTTTGCTGGTCTTGGTAAATTTTACCGTCGTTTTACTCCTAATTGTGCACAGTTAATGCAACCGCTCACCGACCAGCTCAAAGGCAAGGTTCATTTGTTTTCGCTTACAATGGCCGCAAAACTGGCCTTCGTTAACTTAAAAACAGTTATCGCCAATAGAGCATCGTTGTAACAACATCGCCCGACCGCCCCTCTAGCATTAACTGTGGATCCATCAGACGTGACCATAGAAGCAGTCCTGCAGCAGCAATTCGGCGACGACTGGTGCCCATTAGTCTTTTTCTCTAAACGTTTACAACCAACTGAGTCGCGATATAGAGAAAAGAAGGAGCCGTTAGCGGTATATCTCGGCATCCGCCACTTTCGACATGTCCTTGAAGGCAGGGACTTCATCGTCTCCACAGACCATAAACCCTTGACGTACGCCCTGCGCTCGACAACCGACAGGTACTCCCCTAGGGAGACCCGACACCTGGATTATATCGCTCAGTTTACCACCGATATCCGTCACATTTAAGGTGTTGAGAACTCAGTCGCCGATGCCTTCTCGCGCATCAATGCTACAACGAACACGGCAGATAGCTCAATCGATCTGGCAGCAATCACAGTTGCACAGACCAACGATCCAGAGATAGAACAACTTCGTCGGTTCATTTCCCTTAATCTAGAGAGCGTGCCCATGAATTCATCCGAAGGGATGATTATTTGTGACACTTCACAAGACAGTTATTCCACCAGCTTTCCGCCGCTGAGTTGTTGACACGTTGCACAACATGTCTCACCTAGGCATACGCTCAGCAGTCAGAATGATCACCGAGCGCTTTGTCTTGCGCCATGTGAATCGCGACGTCCGCACATGGGCCAAAGCGCGCATATAGTACCAAAGGTCTAAAATTCGCCGTCACACGCGTACTCCAGTGGGGGAGTTATGCAGCTCCCGATGAGCGTTTCCACCACGTGCGTGTTGATCTAGTAGGACCTTTGTCACCCTCAAATGGGTGTACCTACATCTTGACATGTGTAGATAGATTTACACGTTGGCCAGAAGCTATACCCATTACGAATTGCTCATCTGAAACCGTCACACGAACATTCCTGGAACGTTGGGTTGCCCGGTTTGGCTGCCCCGCTGTAGTGACCACCGATCTCGGGTCACAGTTTGACTTAGCCTTCACGTCACTCCTCAACACACTCGGCTGTAATCGAATTCGCACAACAGCTTACCATCTGGCAGCCAACGGGTTAGTTAAACGTCTTCATAGATAACTGAAAAGTTCGTCATCCGCCAGCAACAACTCTTCGTGGCACCAGGTACTGCCATTAGTCTTGTTAGGTGTCCGAAACACACTAGAGGCCGACCCGCATACCACCCCCGCCCAGTTAATCTATGGGTGCTCCTCACGTTTACCCGCAGAGATGGTTGCCCCATGCGCAACGGGACCCATCAACTTCGCGGATTATGGCCAGCGGTTGGCCCAACATATGAGACGACTCCGACCGACCCCACCAAGGGAACAGACGACGCCAGCGTACGTAGATCCTCGTCTTTCAACCTGTCCTCGCATTTTGGTGCGTGCGGTTACTCCTCGGAGACCCTTACACCCGCCGTATACAGGCCCAGTCCGTGTACGCACGCGCCACGATAAGACTTTCGTGTTGGAACGCAAGGGTGAACGCGAGGTTGGCTCTGTCGATAGACTAAAGCTAGCATTTCCAGAGGTATCTGATGTGAACATTGATTTGCGACCAACAACGTCCTCAACAGCTAGTGCATTGCCTAACGTTGGTACAGCTCCGGTTTCGGTTACGACTCCATCTGCGTCGACGGAGCCAAGTCTCCGGAACAGACGTGATCGAAAGTTGCGGAGGCCGGTGAGATTTGCAGACTATGTGGACGTCCGTCGTATATAGTATTTTTTAATTTATTATCGCTCCATTTTCTTACCGAGTTGATTTTAGATGGCTTAACCTACAGCAAAGTTGTTAGCAAGATATCTTTCTCTTAAAAACAAACAAAAAATGGAAAAATGAAACGCCGCATTCTTTTGGACATTATGTGTGCCGAGACCGGGGGAAGTTATCGTTTTCCGTTAATAAATACTGTATATCCTAGATAACGAGAGCAAACCGGTACGCCGAGGACGCGGGAATACTCGAATTTCTGCAAGGCCTACGATGGACGTGAAAAAGTTAACGATCCCACGAAGTCGATTACAACTGGACTGTCCCCACTTCCTCAGCTGGCCTACGATTATTAACCTTCCAGACCGTGCTCCCCTGAACCACTCTCAATTGTTCTTCCTTATTCTTTCACCAGCCATAGACGCGAGCTGTGTGGCAGGAGTAAATTGGACCATTCATGCTCGTGTTAACGGTTCCGGTTAACTGAAACACCGCAACATTGTCAAGATCAACACTCTGGTTGACTTCTATGAGGGGAGCTCTGTAGCAACCCTATTCGTTATTGTCAAGTATGTTAGAGCTACGAGTGCCATTTGTACTCATTTTGTTTCCTACTTTTGTATATACTGAAACATTTGTTTGAACGAGTAGATATACTGACAAGTCTCCCGCGCACTCGAACGTACGACCACGCTGCGTGCACGCTCGCCGCTTCGATCCGTTATCGCCTCGTATTTGTATCCGTTTATTCTCGCGTTGACTTCGCAAGTCAACAATATACTCTTTGTCTACTCGCTGTATTATTCTCAACCGGTTATCGTAGGTTCGCTCGATCCTACAATCTTTAGCAGCTTATGATTCCCATCATTTTTTGATCAGCGAACAATAGTTTTGTTCCGACCCAACCAATGACCATTAGTTCAGATGAACTTGATTCCGTTTTATCGCCACCCACTTTTGAACGATGCCTAGGTGTCCATTTCTTTGTACGGACATATTCTTTGTTCGGTGTTTGAGGAGTTCATACTCGAAATGGGCGGTCTGATTTTCTTGTACACTTCTTCGGTTATTACGGTACTAAATTCAGTTTTTCAGAGTGTCTTCTCAATAACCATCCCAAAGCTAATTTATCTTCTCTGCCACTGGATAGTGAGAAAGGCATCTAATGTATCGCCGGAACACGCACAACTCGGCAGGAACTTCCACTTCAATTTCAAATCTAGGACTTGATGAAAGCTTGCACCCGTTGGCGTCTTGCTACTTGACTGGTGTAATCCGGAGATTGACCAAACTGCGTTTTATGTAGATGCGGATGCGTTCGGTGTTAGTTTAGGAGTAGGGATAAAAGAAGAGATGACAAAATCTGGTTGCCCTGAAACAAGCGGATCATATTTCGATTAGCACAGAGTGGGAAAAACGTTGCTTCAACGTTTTTCTAGCTCAATTTTGAATATATCTACGCTGGGGTCCTCAACAATTTTTGCATGCAACTTACTCCTTATGTCGACTACCCGCTTAGTGTAGAAGTTAAATCTAACAGCAAATCGTGATCGTGTTTTCTCAACCATAAACCCATCACCTTCTCCATCTCTCTTCTGACACAATGAAAAATCATGTCAGTGGACTTGCGCCGGCGTGGTAGATAATCTTGTACGTTTCAGTAAGGTCACCTCTTATCCGCCGGCGTTCGAACAAGAATAGGCTCAACGAGCTCAATCTGTCTTGGTAGCTTGGACCCTCCATACCCCATATCATACTTGTGGCGAGCTTTTGTACTTTTTCGAGGACATCTATATCCTTTCAGGTGAACAATGGCCAAATACAGTTGGATGAACCCTGTTGGACATGGGATGTCGATCGCAGATTTCAGTCGATACAACGCCTGCAGTGCTTTTATCGTCGCTGCAGCACACTGGGCACTTGGGTCAAACGTGCTGGTGACCCGGCTACCTAGGTCACTCGCTTGCTGTTTTATCGCAAGTTCGACTGTCCGCCCATGTGCATACATTATATATCTGGGAGTCGACTGGGAAGCATTAGCGTGTATGTGAATATTGAGAATACTTAGTGGTAACTCCCACCTAAATGTCCATTCGGAGATATTCATAATATCCTCCGCGAGGGCGTCCAAGTCTGACGTATTTCCCACCGGCTCTATGTCGTCAGCATGCAGGCCCACGGGCTAACCATGGTGTTGGCCAAGTCATTTATATATACCAGGAAAGATAAAGGGACGTGGACTGACCCCTGAGGTAATCCACTTAACGGAGAACCCTTATCTGACAGTACTCCTTTCGATGTTACCCGGCACGGCTTTATAACTAGGAACGTCTAGATCCACCTACAGATTCTGGAGGATATTCCAGCATCTCGTGACTTCCAGCTCAACGGCCTGTGAATGACGGAACCAAAGGGTTTCCGGAAATATAGGCAGCCATAGCGAGGCGATTTGAAAAATTTCTGCTCGTAGAGAAATTGACGCATTCTCTCCCGTAATACGCCTACAAATATTTCGCGGACGATGCTTCAAATTTCGAAGTCCAGTCATGTGGAAATCGGACCCAGCCCAATTCTCCCAAAATGTCTGCTTCTGTATATCCTTCCGCCCCTGTTTCTGGCCGCTAATTTGACCTGGATCTGGACGTTTTTGTTTCATCGCGCCAGTTGACAGTTGTGCGAATAGCCAATTGCCGCCCGTTGTACGTTGCCTGAGTGGTGCATGGATCACCTTTTCGGAGTTCGGCTCGCCCTATTGTTTGTGAACCTGTTGACTGCTCGAAAGAACTCCGTTGGGTATGAATGTCATATTATGTGAGTATAGTTCATCTATAGCCTAGTTGGCATCAAATTGTAATTTTCTCTCGGAAACGATCCGTCGATCGAAACTGTTGAGGTTGCCTAATTATTAACTTCGATAATTTGTTCAATAGTGCCGTGGCATTGTGAACCAACCCTGTTTTGACCATTTGGGATCTTTGATTTCTTGCTACGCATTGCTCGACGCCTTTGTGAAAAATCGTACAGACGGCATTTGTCTGGTTTACTGGTATGTGATTGCCGACCTCTGATCGGTTAGCTTCCTTGAGAATGAGAGTTATGATGGCTTGTTTCCAGTAACTCGAAAGTATCCCTGTTTCTAATGTGAGATTCAACAACTAGGCAAAAGCCGACGCCATCAGTTTGGCCAGAGTTTTGAGGATGGCCAAGTGGATATTGTCGGGTCCTGCGGACTTCGTGCTGTTTAGTCGGGATATTCCGGCTCTACTTCATAGGGCGCGATGTCTTCATCCACCATAGTCACGCCCACGGCTTTGGAACGAGATCCACGTTCTCCATTGTCTGGGTGATAAGCACTTTGAAATTGTGCCTTGGGAGCGTCCTCTTCACCCTTGTCTGTTGATATAATCTTCCCGTCATAGGAAACTGTGGTCTCAGTTCCCTTTCTCAGAGAGGACATGGACTGAGCATAACCGTAAAACCTCTTGTGGTTCTTTCTAACATAACGTTCTAGGTTGATCTCATAAATCAGACAAGCATTCCTTGCCACCCTAATTGCTTTGTTTTGGTTTATGTACATCATGACATTCTTAAATCCCTTTTGCTCAATGTGTACCTTTCATGCCAAATACTGGCGATGGAAATCTCTCTTGACTCCAAGGCGAACCCATGGCTTCCAACCCCTTCCTCCGACTCGCTTCTGATGGGCGTTCATATCTGTAAGAGACCGGAAGTTGTCAACGTGGTTTGCCCACATACTGTGGACGCCCCCAGCGGAAACCGTTAGGTTCAAGGTCATTCTATCAGCTTGCAATAGCAGTTTATTGTGATAGTTTCGGTGAAAAAGTTGCACTTTGTGTGCCAGTTTAACCAATAGGGGACACTGGAGCGAGAAGTAAATTCCCGTGCTCCCACTTTCCAAATGGTGCCGCAGTCACCACGTCAGCGATGGCAGCGCTATGGTGAGTTATGATTAAGCTTGGCGTTAAGACTATCTCACCAGGCCGGGATCCCGTGGCCATTCTAATACGCTGTGTTAGTGTGAAATTGTTGACTGGGTTGAGCAATTTGTGACCAAAACCTCTATCGCTAACAGTGGGGGTTCACATGGAGAAGGTTGGCGGCTGTTTGAATACTCACGCAACTACAGTTACAGTTCACGGGTGACTGCCTTATAGAAATTTTGATCAATAATAGGCATCCGCCTCCAACGACATTGCCATGATCATTGTGATACCATTGGAACCTACGCGCCCAACCCCCCGAATCACTTTCTTTTTCGAGCCATGTTTCTGTGAGCAGGCAAATATCTACGGAGTAAATCGGTGTTTGCAGCTCGTCCCTCTCAATGAGCAGACTGCATGCATTGGCCAGCATGCATTTCAGCTCCAGCGATCTGGCCTTCTGCCTGCTCCGTACTTTTGTGACATCTAACCCCTCAGAGGTTTCTTCCAAGGGATATGTTCGTTTCTTCGATATGAGGATATGAACCGGACCGATATAATCCACTTTTGTCACCGGCGGTTGGCTGTCGTAAACTGTTGCATCGTCGTCTCTTTCCCTCGGAGCTGTGACTTGCTTCCCGATCCTGGTTTGTGTCGAGACGCTCGGTTTTGATTTCTGGTGCCGGCGACATCATCACATACGGGTCAGATTTGTGATGCATGGTTGTCTGCAGCAACTCATACACCTGGCGTTCTCTGAGCTATCGTGCCAGCTTTAGCTAGCCAGCTTTAGTTAGTACCAGATCTCGATTGTTACGGTATCAAAATTTGAACAGGACGGCCTGAGACGGTTCGGTTGTGTGTCAGCTACGGTCCGCTTACCAAGTTTATGTGCTCGGCGCAACTTCGTCACTGCGGGTAGTTCAGCGTTTCGCGGAACACTTAGAATTAATTGTTTTTCCGAGGATCTCCTATGTTCAGAATCCTGCGTGACCGGTTCGGTGGCGTGGATAATTATGTTCCTGGCCCTCATTAGGGTGGCGTCACAAGAACTTTGTGATTGTCCAACAGCATTAATATATTTTTGCTGAGTGACTGTGACGTTACGCAGATGTACCTCGTGTTGCACCATTCGTGTGGAAACCACACTCACTCTTATCGGACTTAAGTGCACGCGGCAATTCAGAGGCGTCCCACAGTCTTCCTTCATTCACACACTTGGCGTCAAAATTATTGATTTCCAAGTTTCAAGAGCTTTATCAAAAGTTGACTTTTTCGATCCCTGGGCAACCTCATTGGCCTTTTAGAGTTTCGGGGGTACCAAGGTGTGGTTCTTAGGACGTGTCACCGTTGACGTAAGTGGTGTTGAGCGCACAGGTGGGCTACCCCCGGTGTGGGGCGTGCGGTCTACTTGCAGTAGGTCGTTTGAATGCGCACAACCTTCATCAGTGTTCCGTGCTTAGTCACGGTTTCCGCAGGAGCAGAATTCCGAGTTTGGTTGGCGGTTCGGCTTCGGGGACGGGTACTGAGATCCAAGTTGTGTGAAACGCCTATTACGGTTTTCGATCCGTCCGAAAGACCAAGCGACTTTCTTTCTCTGGTCTTGCATTCTACACGGACCCAACACAGGTCAGAATATTTACCGTGCGGTTTATATAGCTCTGCGCTTACGCCTGCACACGAGTGATGACACCATCTATCGCATATGTCACATTGAATACCGGCCACTGCTTTTTTGTTACACTGCTTGTTATAGCGGGATTAGAGACTGGGGGCATATTTGTCCGGCTTAGATAACTTAATTTATTACCAGCGAATGAAAACCAGCTTGCAACCAACGGTAATTCACTTTTAAGATGCTTATGTCTTAATAACCAAATGCGATACACTTAGGCAAATGATAGTGAAACGGGATGAGCAACTTATCTTAAAACTTGAATCGCGCGTTAACCTTGTGAAACGAGAATTGAAGTAACTACTCAACATTTCACTGGTTTCACTGGTTTCTTACGGAGCTGGAAGTATAAAACTTGTGTAGTACCTCCGCTTCGAGATATTCCGGTAAGGTTCAGTAGTACGGAGTTCGTTGTCCCAAAGAAGATTCTATCCAGGTTTGGTTGCTGTCCGTCCGCAACGATCAAGTGAACTGCTGAGATGGTAAGAGTATGTGAGGTTTATTGAGTGTTGAGGCGGCCAGCAGCAGTCGGGCACCTGGGGATGTTGCACCGTTTTGTCGTATAACAGCGGAAATGGATAACTATACGAGGAAAGTAGGGGAAAATGGGATAGGACGAGAGAAGAAAGAAATGACGACGGTGGAGGTACATGGGGCTATACGTGTCCGACTGTCAGCGGCCGTCTTGGAGCAATCCAGTCAACTAGTTGCCTTTTAAATGCATCGACTGATGTTGCCATGACAATTGTCACAGGAAGTCAGTTCGACATAGAACTCTATGTCGAACTGACTCGTACAGCAAAACTATGTCGTCTGCATAAAAGGGTACTACGTGGTAGGAGACCTTGTACTTATGGTCCCTGAGACTCGTAGTACCGGCGAGTGTGAAGAGATTTTTGCTGGTGTGACTCGGAGAGCATAAGATTATGTATGTTAGTATAATGTCACCCCTCAGACGCATGTAGACTGGGTGAATAGTTCCATCTTCCAGAGGCTGTCTTCATACGACAAAAAAAACTGACCCTCAACCCGTTTAATGGCCCGTCTCTGGATTGCCTCTAGAACAATGACGTCTTTTTCCCAGTACGGCGCACACGCATGAATGTTGACTTCCAGCAGTGGCCTTACCAGTGTGCTGTAGATACGTGAGAATCTATTGATTGGGAAATTCCCAAGGATCCTACTAGGCATAGCTAACCCGCTGCTAGCTTTCTTTACCAGCAGCATAGCGTTAGTACTAGGGGAGAGGTCGGAGGTAACGACGGTACCTAGGTCGCGCCTTTAGCGGACAGTGGCTAGAGTAGCTCCACCGATGCGATATGTTATAGTGGTGTGATGACGGACGTGCATAGTTTTTGACTTGGAGGTGTTGGAGGGCAGTCGATTTTCCACGGACCACAGATGCAGGGCATCCAGGTCTCTTTGAAGGTCTTCTGCGTCTTCAACGCTGTGTAAGACATGACATAGTTCCGTATCGTCAGCAAACATCACAACGGGGTAGTTACTGACGCCCGGGAGATCGTTAACAGACAAAAAGTAATTGGGACCCAGTATGGAGCCTTGTGGTACACCGGTTGTGGAGTTGAACGGCCTGGATAGCTCACCATCAACTCGACCTACGTATGTCTGACAGGATAGGTATTGGTTGAGCCAAAAACAAACCTCACTGCATAAGCCCATGTTAACTAATTTGCCCAGTAGTATACTGTGATCAAGTTTGTCAAACGCTTCCGTAAAGTCTAAAAACACAGCATCAACTGGAAGGCGTTCTTCGGCAGCTTTCATTCATGAGTCGGCGGCAATCCGTAGGTTGGTCGTGCATGAGTGATCGTTTCTGAAGCCGTGCTGCTCCGGCGCCAGCAGTGAGTTTGCATTTAGATAGTTTCTCACGAAATTGTCCACTATGCTGCCCATCACTTTCGACATAGCTGGTAGTAGAGCAATCGGTCTGGTTACTGGCGTTCGTTCGATCCCCACCCTTGTAGATGGGAGAGATGACGCCGTGCTTCCAAGTGGCTGGAATACAACCAGCATGATATGAATGTTGAAACAAACTAGCAGGCGGTTTCGCTAGATCATCTGCGCATTCTTTCAGCATTTATGTGGGTATCTCGTGAAGCCCCGGGGACTTATCAACGCGCAGCGGGAGTAACTTGGCACGTACATTAGCCTGGGCAAAGTTGGGGGCTGAACCCGAGGAACGATCAGGACAGAAAACCGTAGTGTATGGTTCCGTCCCAGCGGAGTTGATGAAGACGGATGCACACTGCGCACGTAATATCTCACCTGCCTCATAGTTAGAGGCAGAAAGTCCTGAAGGTCCCATGAGAGGGGATATGGCAGCTTTTGAACATTGAAAATTTTGAAAACCATCGTTTTGGGAGAAAATGAGCCAAATGCTTCTCCATAAACTGGAATTCACCTGTCTCATTATGTCTGTTTTGTTACCTGATTTTCATAATTGGTGTATTGTACAATTAACAATCATGTGTTCGATATGCGTTCCACGTTACAATGTGTATACTGATCACGCTCAGTTAAATGTGTTTCTCACAGATGCATTGGGAAATTTGCCATTATTATTATCGTGGCAATTTTGAAGAGAACGTGCCTAACACTGCATTGAAAGACAGAAACCCCAACAGAACTCGGAGAGCTCGTTCATGTAAATAAGTCCAAAGTTAATTATTTCGAGGAAGAATATCAAACAAAGAAATGGATAGAGAGTAATACTGAAGAGAACCCACCAAAACTCATTAAAATATTTCAGAGTGGCTGCCCTAAACATACGCGAAAAACGATCGGGATGAGGACGATAACCATTCCCATCAACGAGAAACCATAAACATAAGAACTTGGAAGGACCAGAAATACATTTGGAAGAATTACTAGCAACGGTTGAAGAGCAAAACCGCTCAAGTAAAGCATACAATCGTTCATCACGAACAAGCGTGTTTAGCGCATGTTCAATAATATCGTCCTGGTAAATGGAAACACCCTCGAAACTTACAGTGATGGTGTTCATGACATCTTGAAATATAGCGGGTGATACATTCAAACCGATGGGCAGAAAATTAAACGGAAACAATCCGAATGGAGTATTGATGGTTGTCAAGGCACTGGAAACCTAATCAATTGGGATCTGTAAAAAGCGTCCTTTAAATCGAGTTTGAAAAAAGTTTGAGTCAAGAAAGTGATGTAGAATGTCCTCTGGTTCAACAATGACACAACTCCTCTGCAAAAGGAAGTTGTTGAGCGTGAGTCGGTGATCGCTGCAAATTCAAAGAGTTCTACAATCACGTTTAAGCGGAGTCACAATGGGTGTGGCCCAAGTCGAAGATAGCAAGGGTGTTAGCATCCTTTGCTCCACAAGCTATTCCAGCGCCTTGCCGACAGGTTCACGTAATCCAAAAGGGGATATTTGTCGCTCCATAAAGGTCTTATTGACTTTGAGTTCGAGCGGAACTGGTTCACCATGCCTGCCACGAGAAGCTTTCAAAAACTGAAGAAGTAAATTGCGCAAGCAATTTACGTGCATCTGAGAATAATGGGACAGAAATGTTCCAAAGTTTCAGATTTTTCAAACCAATGATCGATGGGTCACGATTACTAACCAAAAGTGGCAACTGGTAACACCGGACCGAATACCAGAAAGTGTGATTTGACAACAAACAACAGTTGTCAAAACATGTCCAGCGACGCGTTTCATAGAAACTTTAAAAAGTCTCATAACTGCCGCCTTCATGTACCTTACGGAATGAACAGGGATGAATGACCCAACGCTACCAGTGTCCACAGTGAATGAATGTCCAAAGCAATTATCAAATAAGTAGGTTTGTTTAATGTGACTTGTGGAATCAACGGAATTAACTGCAACAGCGGTAGATTGAAAGGCGGAACTCAACTTTTCAGCGTCACAACTGGAAAATGTAAAAGAAGACTTTGAACTGCTCATTGACAGGATATCACAATTCCCCCTAGACAACTTGGTTATTGTCACTAAACTTACTTGCCACTACTGCTGTTTTATTACACTGTTAACAATAGGCTGTACAACTGCACTTGAGAAATAAAGTACCTGCTTTGCTTTGTTTGGTCGTTATTACTACTGTATCGAGTCTGGCTCTGGAGTTGAGCTGAATCAACTACTTCATTACTTTTCATTTCTGGACCCATCGCACAGCGGCTATCATGACTGCGATAAATGCACAGAAAGGGGCGTGCACTATGAAGGTAGAAGAATGGCCTTCTCAGTATCCGTGGCAAAACTAAGAACGGATTCCAGTTTCCGAAGACAACTTGATGACGAAAATCACATCGATTTAAATCCTTTAACAGAACTGCCTATTTACATGACATCACAATTCCCTTTGACTTCACGTATCAATATTCCTCGGTGTTGTTAAGCATTTAGTGTGAATTTGACGTTCGTCCGATATCGTTCGTGTTGTTTACCTTTCAGTAAATATGCAGAAGACCATCGATGTTAACTTGTCCATCGTATCTAGGTGTTTTCTGTATCTCAAATGCTTCACTTCCCAAAGTCGTTTCGGTAGCTACTTTCGGTCTTTCACTCCCGTCTGCGGAAAAGCTAAGTTGCTGCAGCGAACGACCACTGTCTGAAAAACAAACATCAGATCTCCGAACCAGGAATATAAAAATGTGCCACCAGCGTGACCGGCTGACCCGGACGCTAATTTAGCCAACTAGTAATCAACACTAGCCAACTCCAAAACGATTATGGCCAGAGTCCGGCCGACTCTGGATTTTATTGCACGCTACTTGGATCCGACCCCCTGCCAGCTCTTGTCACAGTCAGGCCAACTCCAGGTCAAAATAAGCGTTTTTTGTAGATACTTGCGCATTTGTTTTTTTCAACGCCAGCGTAAATGCTGTTTTTCTGCCTTGGTGCCTATGTCCCAGATGTGATCAATTACATATTTTTTTACTCGGCTTGACTGGTAAAATTTGATAGCTCACAACCGTGAGACCAGTACACAATGTCTGAATCGTTATCTAGGCATATTGACCGTCCCTTCCTCGGCACTAAGGCCCTACAGGCCCTTCTGTTTTTGGAAGTGAACCTTATTCTTTGATTCGTCTCCTTTTTTTCAACGACAGAATTTTATCCAATCGAACAAGACTGTGTCAGTTGTTAACCAGGTTCCCGATTGTAGTCATTGTGAAGCTGTGCGATGTGAGAACAAACCAACCGGTGGTGCATATCTACGGAACCTTAAAGAAGCATTTATTGATTAAACTACACCCTCTAAAAGGACCCAATTGCAACAACTTTTCTACGATAAAACCTTAACGATAAACGCACAACAATCTTTCTAACAAAGACGTAACTACTCATCGGCAACCCGCACATGAATAAAGCCCACCTGCGTAGAATCTGGCCTAGTAAATTGCCGGAAACAGCATAAGCAATAGTTTCTGTTGCCCGTTCGCTACGTTTTGCGGAGAAAAAACACCGCTGGTCAAGTAATGTAGCGTTTTTAACCACTACTCCGTTGCACTTGTGTGCTGCATTCTGTTCCATGTCCGATAATAGGTACAGTCAATCCCGACAATTTGGTCACCTACAGACGCGGTTCACTAGACACTGGGGCTGCAAAAGCAGAAATCAAAGCTTGGCGACACCGCGTTTAAGCGAAATTTCTCCAAGCAATTTCTTACACTGTTAACCTGGTACATCACCCAGATGACACATATCGCAGGCAAAAACCTACCCTCATTGATAGCTTAAGCGTTTCAGCAACGGAGACAACCAATGCGCTCAACCCTGTAGCTACGTACCTTCGGGGCAATACAAACTCAGCAGCTGACCCCAAACGGCATACCACATTGTCGGCTTTGTCTCTCTTTGTAGCTTCATCTATGTGCTGGATGATGAAACCGGAATTACGACCCTGGTTGATACTGGGACGCAGGTCAACGTGGCTCTGTCTTCAAAATATGAGATGCCCAAACCTTGCAACCCACAGCTCAGTACCGTAAATAGCACTCTCAAACCCTTTTACGGTCGGCGTTCCTCACCCCTAAATTTGGGCCTCCAGCTAACATTCTGCTGGTTGCTTACAGTTGCTATGGTACCTTTGACCATGATCGGCATAAATTTTCTCCTGCACTTTAACACTCTGGTCAAAACTAGACATCGACTGTTAGTGGATTTCAGCACTGAGCTAAGTCTACTTGGCTCGCACACAACAGTTACGCTACAACACCAATATATACCCAACACGCAACCCCCAGTCAATTTGTGAATCGTATCACTTAATTCCTACAGCCCATTCGCGCGTCGAACGACATTTCAAGTTTGACCTCAAATGTCACACACCACATCCGCATTAAGGAACCTCACGTTTCGGCGCAGCACAGCTGGCTGGCTACCGATAAACTCAAGCTCACCACGGCAGAAATCGAGCACACGTTCAGACTTAGATTAACAGGCTCTGCCGAAAGTTCACTGACTTGCGCGCTGCATTTGGTCTCTAAGGCGATAGGTGATTGGGGCCCATGCGACGATACCGACGGAATTATCGCAAAGCTAGTATTGAATCGTTCGCTAACGATTCAAGGTTCACAACGAGTTACGCATAATCGGTTAATCCAAAAATGCCTTTCTCAATATCCAACCTCAGAGAAGACAATCTATCTTCGAAACGGTTAATGAGAAGACCCTCGTGAAAACTGGATTTAATACGGTACTAATTGAATCAACGTACATGAAAATTAAATATCTCACCTGGAATGTGAAAAATCCTCACAAATTAAACAAAGAATATGCCAGTACAACAACTCTGACAACCAGGCACCGCTCAGTAATGGGCGACGATAAAACGGAATTAAGTTCACTCACACAGATGGTAATTGGTTGGGTTGGAGCAAAGTGACTGTTCACGCATTGAGAAATGGTAAGAATTATAAGCTACTCAAGAAAGAATATGGAAGAAGAATGTCATATTTTAACATTTAGAAATGTACAGTGGTCAGACTGAATAAGAGCGAAGGAAACGGTTATAGTAGTTGGTGTAAGAATAAAAATGGTTGATACCCTTTATTCTTAGAAAAATAATGAAAGGTAGGGCCACCCTCCAACACTGATCAAACAGGGCACAACAATCTCAAAAATAATGCAACAGACCTTAACAAAATCGACAGCTAGCGCTCTGCACTTTGGTTCGTATGCCTAAGGTTTTTCCAGCCTTATATTAACGTGGGCCGGAAGTCGTAATGTGCAAACGGCGAATCTGCGAAAAACTATATTTACTGACTTACTCACCGTTCACAAGCAGATTTTAGCACAACAAGTAAAGGCGCTATATAACTAGACATGGGAACATTTAGCACGACAGCACCACAGCTGTCAGAGCGGACGAATATTAATGGAACTGTCGCTGCTCTTCAGAATTTAAACAAGCGTCGAACTGGTTGAGTGGCGTTCCCAACGGCGAAAGCTGAAACATTGTTGTCCCAGTGAATGTAACCTACAGTAGCGAAGGCGGCGTGAATACATTAGACCACCACGAGTAAGGCTGCAGTACCCACGCCAATACAGTAAAATTCATGTTAGTGGTTTGTAGTAAATTAGCAATCACAAGGTTTATATGAACAGTAACAGTGGTGGCAGTAAGGTAACACTCACATTGCAAAGTGTTTAGGATTTTCGGAGCGTCGAAGGTGATCTCGATACAGATTCAAAAAAGCGGTCGTCTTAGACAAGTACCCAGCCCGCACTGGCAGGATTTCACTACTTGTTTATATGGAAAGCCATATTTGGCAAGGTGCCTATCGCCAAGCCCTGGTAGCCGAAGAATATGTACCGAATATCCAAGTTATCACTACTTGTGTTCTTTTCGAAGTTCTCTGAAAGCCGTTTGGCTTGAGCAACTGGGCGCAAACTTTTCTACGCTTCATTTGTGAAGTGGCACGGGGTTTGGACGTTATCTATCCCTATCTGGATAATATTTCATAAGACGGTTCTTCATAAGAGGCACATTTCATGCATCTTTGCGTCCAACTGGAAGGTTTGGCCCAACATGCCGTCACAAGTAGTTCCAGCGAGTGCAAACGAGGCAGGACCCTAATAGAGTTTCTGAACAACAGGTTCTCAGAAACCGGAATAGCCGCGCAAACGGGTAGCGTCGAGACCACCCGTGGATATCCCGAACCAAGTTCCTTTACGCATCTTTGTCGGTTTAGTGGTCTAGTAGGCTACTGAAGGCGTTTCATACCTCGATGTGTGCAAATAATGTAGTCAGTGACCGATCTCCAACATCGTGGTAAAGGCAAATTCCAGATCACCCAGCTTGCACGTGCTGCACTCACTAAACTCAAGGGTGCGGTCGCTGCCTTACATTTTTTCTACTTATCCTAACCTAAACACGCCGCTGTCAGCTGTGACCGACTCTTCCGACAAATCTTTCATGTAACACCAGTTTGCTGGTAGACATTGATAACCTTTAGCTTTCTTCTTCAAAGTTATACAAGCTGCGAAATCCTGCTGCAGCATGTTTGGTCGAGGGTGACTAGCAATCCGTGTTTGCACCTGCCAGTCCCATTATTCCGTTCAGAGCCGGGTGTTTACAGTGTGCCATGTTCACGAACCTTTGATCTGTTCCTTGAACGCTTCACTCGAGATGCATTGCACAATAGAATTTAGTCACCTGGACTATATCACTCGGTCCACGACTGTTACACGACGTGTCTCAAGTACCGAAGATACTGTCGCGAACATTCCTTCAAGCGTTTAAAATTTCGACGCATCTGCTGACACTGGCATTGAGTTGGTATCCACGGCTGCCGCACGTGCCAAAATTCCGGCCGTGGAGCGCCCTCGTCGAAGGAGCTGTTCAACAATTCAATGCGTGCCTCTGAAAACTTCGACATTTACCAGGCTACACTTCACCCTTTAGGGCCTACATCTTTTCGCTGGACAGTGGTCGATAAACTGTACGACTGGTCTCATTCCAGCATACGTGTTCCAGTTAAACCTTTCACTAAACGTTTCATGTGGTCTGAAATGACTCACGATATTCCCAATTGGAGCCGTTCTTGTTGTTAGGATGCCCACCCTGTGACCGTCTCAGGGCGCCGCCGTCGTGAGAACAAAAAATCACTCGACTCAGTCCTAACTAGCGGAATTGTTAGCTGAACTGTTCAAAACGATTGAGACTTTTTAAACCACTATGTACATGTGCGATCCTAACTCTTCTTTTTTCCGGTAACTGTTCTTTTTGATGTCTTTGGAATGTGTGAACATTACGTGCCTTATAAATACTTTGTACTTGCAGCCTTGGTCGCACACGCATTTTCTGGCTTGCCTTGGGAGCGAATACGGGACAATCGCGATACTATTCGGGACCGAGACTTTTGGCGTTAATATTACGGGGACGAGAATCCGAATTTTGCCAAACAAATTACAATAGCTAGGACGAGCCAGCGTACGGTTTAGAAGAATTTACAACAATTTGGCGACGAAAGAACCCACAACACTTGTCTCCAAAGGAAACGTTCCAAAGTTTACCGTCATACGAAGAGCGCTCTTGACAAATTTCCTCTGCTGGACGCAAGTTTTCACCATGTGCCTGCCGAATAGGTCAGCTCCTTGCTGCCCCCAAGTGGGTCTACTCATTTGGTGAAGTCTGGCGATGACCCCACAACATGGCTTGCAACCAGACAGCTACCTAACTATTCATCACAAACGGCAACCGGCGCTTTCCTGGAACACTGGGTGATAGTTCTGTTGTCCAGCGGCGATGATCACATATCGTGGATCACATCCTTCCGTCCTCTCAAACGCCTAGGGATTTAAGCACATTCACTGTACGGCTAGCCATCCGGCCGCACACAAGATGGTTGAGCGTTTTCAACATCGACTAATGTCCGCCCCAAATGTGTATGCTAATCCTTCATGGAAAGAAGCTTTCAGGTTAGTTCTTTTAAACCTACGGAACACATTTAAGGGGGATCAAACATTGCGTTGATCGAATTAGTCTTTGGATGGACACTTAATTTGCAGGATGAATCCGTCTCACCTACGACTTCAACGTCGTGTAATCACGGTAGCTATACAGTTCGTTTGGTGCATCACATGCGAAAGCTGTACCTTGTGAAGCCTGGAGAGCAAGCTTCAACAGTGCAAGTGCACAGTAAGCTGTCCCATTTTACTCATGTCCTTGCAGTTGCGGATGGCCTGCGTCGACCAATGTAACTCCCACTTTCTCGTCCTCACAGGAAACACGGAAAACTTCTTCGTTGGTTGTAACGGCTGATGCAGGACAAGTACTGTCGACAAGCTGAAAGCAACGTTTGTAGAAAAATCATAGTTCGTATCTTTCCTGTCGACAAGTGACGTTCCTCGCATGAAACCCTTGGCGACAACCAGAAGCGCTCTATTCCCGGAACCCTATATGGTTGTCGGCGCTCTTGCAAGCCCGACTTTTTCCACCTACCTCCAGGCATAACCGTCTAGATAGGGGCCTATGCAAGCTCGCACGTTGGAGGAATACGTTAACCTTCCTTATTTTCAAGAATGACGTTGTTCAGCATAACGCGTACGCATATTCCAGTAGTGTTTTTTCTACCCACTTGTTAAATCATGCTATACTGAGTAACTATATGCTTGAACCTAACTATCTCTAAA
>LUCH01017978.1:0-20633 GCA_013368495.1 Paragonimus heterotremus
TGCTCCGTCAGCTTTACTGGTCACTACCCGCCCAGTTTGCGGTTCTGTACACAAACTTACTTTCGCAGAATTCCCTAACAAGAGCGACATTCGAGCCTAGTGTTTCTTTTCGAAAGAGGACAACTGGAAAGTCTGTAGGGATGACAGTTACGGTCAGTTGTAGGCGATATCCAATTCATATAAAAAACCAAAATCTTCTACTATTCATCAGTATTCTCAAAACCCTCAGTCACTGGTGTCTTCAGTGATCCTGCGATTGACTTCGTCATCAACGCGACCCAGGTTAAATCTGCTTCATCAGTTTTTGCATTTTACGATGCAACTAGAACATTCACTTAATTAAAATCGTCAAAAAGTTCACGGTCTCGAGGATCTCTGGGTACCCTATAAAGTTAGACTCTATTCGAATTAAGGAAAGACATCACTGGACTTGCAAATTAAGACCCCTCTTGGTCATAGTAACCATGGAGTCATATTTGGATTAATAACTGAGATACAACTGCAGTGTTCAAATGAAGATTACTGAATACCCTAAGTGGGTACAACCGCGCCTCATTGGGCTATCAGTGATAACTAAACGAACAGATGCAGCACAAAAGTTACGGAATTATCAACGGACTGGACTTGCAAGAGGTGTTCAAGGACACTCGGGCTGACCACCATGATGCTCTAAGTTACCGACTTCCGAGAAGTACGGGAGTTATGGTGTTATGTTTGAACTCCTGAGGTGCGACCAAAGTTGTGACGGTGTTCGTAGTACGACGGAGCTAAAAATGTTTTTTGTAAGCCTATATAGAATCGTCAAACGATTGTTCAAACAAACAGGTGTGCACAAATTTTCTATTGAACCACAAGGCCACTTTACTCGACTTGACCAACATGCGAAAATAAACGCTTCACAAAGGTGAAATAGTGCTGGCTATTAAAAAATATGAAATATTCTACACAGGTATCACTTCTACTATTACTTCCCAAAATCACGGGCGGACTGGGTATCCCTGTCCCGAGAACTCAATGAGTTGTGTTGACTAGATACCTCATTGTATTTATCAGTCACTGATCACTGTCAGTTTTATGTGGATGCTGCTACTACACTGGTCGGCGGGTGTGATACTGTTAGGCCACCTGAGTGACGCAGGCTCAGATGCCCAATTCGAAGTTACACATGATAGTTAATTGTCGTAATGAAGCCAGCTTGGGACAGGTATCAGTTGGTAAGAACTGAAAAAGTGTACAGTGTGTAGTCCGTAACTGGGCAAAATAATTTGGTCAATCAATAAACGTCAGTATCAGCTATACCTGACCAACAAATTTAGCTTCAGTCCAAAATTGTTCTGCAATTTTCTTGCTTCCATTGCCAAAGACCATCTCGTAATCTCTCACTTGCACTCCCTAGGTGGGCTGCCCGTCTCATACAGAGTAGCCACTCGCGTTCTTCGCAGCCAGTAACTGAGTGTCTTCATTACCAACTCCATGCAGTCAATATACACACCACTTACTAGCACTACAGATGCCCTGATAACGACTACTTTCATACCACGCATCGCGCACCAAAAATTATCAACACTGTGAGAATTATTCTTCAGATGCTAATCTCATATCGCTCGCAGTACCAAGGAATTGTGACACAGAGTTATCAAGACCACTCTGGACATTTTGATCGATCCCCTTGGGAGGACAAGCTCCTGAGGACCAGAACTTTATACATCGTGTTACCCTTCTTTAAATGCAGAGATCGCAACAAGTTCGTTACTTACAGGCCGATTACTCTGTTGTTAGTTTTGCCTCAAGTGTCATGAACAGCCTGATTGAGGACAGGCTGCGTAAGCATTTCTTTCGATTACGGACGTTATTCTCCCATGTCACCAACCTATATGCTGCTCAAAAAGATTAGTAAAAGGTGGCTGATGAAGGCAATTGAGGTTATATGGTCATTCTAGATTGTTAACAGGCCTTTGACGGAGTAGATTATTTAGCGCTGCACGCAGAACTTCATATTTACGGTATAGAAAGCTTTCGCCTCATGTGGCCTACCGATTATCTCCGAGATCACCGCTTTCATGCCACTGTAAATGGATCAGTTTCAGATTGGTATTATATGACCAGGAATGTACACAAGGTGCTGCGGTAAAACCCTTGCTCTCTATTCTGTTTACGCTCGAAATCCCACGAGTTGTCAGCTCTCTGTTGCAATTATATATTAATAACATTAAAATGTGACGCGTGATAAACAGATTGAACGTGAAAAGAGAAAGCGACTTAAACATATCGCATCACTAGATCACAGAAAATGGGTTCCGTTTAACGTGGCTAAATGTAAGATAATCAACCTTACACAGCACTTTCCAAGAAACGAGGATCTGGTTACCGTTGCCCGTGAGTAGGACTCAGGCACAAGTATACCATGTATACTTGGCCTGTCTCCCAGCAGTGAGCCAGTGGCCGGGAAAGCCAACTCAGTACTCGGGTTACTCCTAAGACTTTTTGGATGGCCTCACTCAGACTGTTTCGTTAGTATGTTCAACTCGTCAATGTAATTGAAGTTTGAGCAAAATATTTTAGTTTACCGCCTTTGGTTTGTGAAGGATATCACTCTAACTGAGAAAGTAAAACGTTGAGCTATACAGCGGATTACAACAATGCGTTTTCTACCATACTCAGATAGGTCACGCAACCTGTGACAGTTCTCATTGCGACACCAGTATGGCGTAATAGACCTGGGTATGTAGTGCAGGATTTTACATTAACTCCAGTATCCTTAAGAAAACCACTTGATCATCTGAATCACTATGATAATATGAAGACTTTCTTGATTTCTCGCCGTTGACACTAGCCAGCTGTTGTCCGCTGCATATTGTGGTACAATCCTCGTGTATTTGTTGCGTAGTGGTTGGGTTTCTATATCACTAATTACCCTCTGACTTTCTGACCCTCAATCTTTCTCCTGATGTCTCTCTGAAACTGAAATACACTTCTGTTTTGCCTTCTCCTTCAAAATCTTCCAACATGGATTTAGATGTAGATAAACTTTTCCAGTTTCCTCTAAAGTGTAACCTTCTCATAATTCCCTGTGAACGAAACTCGAATCAAACGCTTTTTTTAAAGACACCGGATTCAATGTCTATCTGAACGTGAAGGCCGCTATCAAACGTGAATGCGATTCATTATGTACCACTCATACTCCCATATCACTGACAAGTAGCTATTCGGAAATAATCATAGAGACAAATTTTTGGATCACTTATTCACATTTCCGTGTACTTCAGAGAGTTTTTGGTTAAGGAACCATGACCAACCACAGATCTATTCAACAACCATCTGAGCAGTCTCAGTTTACCAGTACTTTCAATGAATGTTCTCTACTGCTAAAGATTTCTTATTGTATTTGACATTATCTGCAGAATACAGTATTTTTCATTTATGATTTCGTGTAAACTGGAAAATAATAAGTGGTTAGACAAACTGCTACAAGATTCGTCCCCAATCTCTGCAATATTATTATCAAATCGACAAACCTTTATGTGGTGTCAGCTATTTTATTGACCGTTTACGTATGTTTCGTGGACGGTCACTTTAACCGGGTACCACGTGAACTGTAGATTTGCTTGTGCTATCCGAACACTCAGTAGACTGAACCCACCCTACCAGCATTTGTGGTAGCTAACCAAGTAAAAGAAAGGTAAATATGCTGATGTGCTTGCTTGAAGGAGTCTTGAACAAAAGACGCACTAAAGAAATAGATGACAAGAAAAATCTCTTGCTTTGGATTTAAATAAAACTGTTTACTAAACTAACGCAATGTGCCGTGAAGCTTTCGATGTCTTGAATTGTTTGTCGACCACTCGGTCGATAGGGCGATCGATCGGACGCGCGGGCGGCTTAGTGACTAGCGCCCTCTTCGCACATGTCGACAGCCCACAAGCTCATGTTAATCAGGTCTTTCTACCCGAAGTGAATTGCAAGGGTAGACGAGGAATGGGGAGACCCAAAAGCAGATGGTGGGTAGACCACAATAAGGACAAGTTAACGTGTGTTTGTGTGTGTATGTGTGTGTATGTACGTATGACCCGCTGTAAAGGCACGAACAAAGGATGTTCCCCTGGTGAGTGGGTCACGGTTGTGTGACTCAGCATACTCTGTTTACCACTGAACGACTTGACGGGGCGATGGTTCGCTGAGCCCACAAAACAACTCAGAATGTGGCGGCCACCTGAACGCAATCGTGAAGGTTCAATGACTAGGGGACCAAAAAATTGCCAAGTATCCATTCTCTTGGGAGTGACTATTCGCTATTGCGATCGAGCGTGTCTTCATAGAACGCGGCAACAGTTCTAAACGTTACCGTATTTTGGGGATTACTGGTAAATTCTAGAGACAAATTCAAGTTATTACAGTTTGATTTCCGAGGGTTTTTTGAAGAGTTTCCAACAGGTCTTTGTTTAGTATAAAAAAGGCTAGCTGACATAAAATCAGTGATAATAAGGTCTTAACAATCATATCCACGATAATTTGTCATTGGTGCTAATCAGTGCTAATCATTTGGACACAGACTTCCATAAAGATCATCACACTCAACTTAGATTGTAAAACAATCCCGTTTCGGTATATTATACATGAAAAATAATCTCATTTTAATTTGATCACCTGCAGTCAGTGGATAAGAACAAACATAGACAGTTGTACTAGTGAAACGATAGTGCTACCAAACAGTAATTGTTTAGATGACCCCATGCTATCTCGCATGCTGCCGCTCTATTTTGTTCATCATGGTTTTAGAACATTTGCATGCATCTAAGTGAGTATAGTAATGTGGTATACCTCAGCCAAATTATGGATTTTCAGTAAGACAGCATGCCAACCTCCCTAAACAGTAAACATAACTGCCCCATTAATTACCGCTCTGACGTAGCACTATCCCAAACATTAAAACTGATCAAATCATGTTGAAATTGTACTATTGCCTTTACGCATTAACTACTCACAGCTCACATGTAGCATTGCAGTTTCAGCGAACGCAATATCTGAAAACATGCAAAGAACCAGCAGCTTTTAACATAATACTTGACTGCTGAAAAGACATTTGTTCACCGTTAACTACGTAGACCCAAGCTTTCTATATCCTCTTTCGGCATAAACAGAGTAATCAATACATTCATTTTCCACACCTGGACTAAATTCTATCGATTGGTTAAATGGTAGGTTGTATGTATTTACTGTTTCCGTTGCGAATAGCCAATCCCAACGGTTGATATGAGCAGTGATCCAATATTTTGAAAGGCAATTTTGACTGATATCAACAACGAACACTTGGGTGTTCGGTGTAGATATTGTCGAGTCTATCAAAATGATTAGGCTTCCCGTAAAGTTGGTTTCAACACGCCATTGGAAACCGATGGCTGTTCGTTATCGTAACTCCGGTTCTTATTTACGAATAATCCTGGTTCTACTTCGATATACGAGCGTATTTGACAATGAGGTTATTATGGAATCATCGAAAAGTACCGGCGCTACTTCTCGACTGATTTCGATTAGTAGACTTATCAGGCGGAGCTGGGCAAGACCCTCGTCAAGCTGCGAGTAGATGAAGTGAAACCATTGCTGAATTTTTAACGTGCTGCCGCAGTGAGTGTAAGGGGTTTAAGTAGGTTCGGTATATTACCGTACCAACAATATGTTACCAACTATCATCAGTGACCTTAAGTATCATAGTGCAGTTCATGGCATAAGTGATTTTGTGAATAGGGGTCTCGGTTGATAACGTTACAATCAAACAAGGAAGAAAGTTATTGCAGTATGTTTTTATGGAAGTTCAAACTGGTAATGCAGAAAATGGTATCCATATAGATTTGGAATAGGTTCATACCTTTCATTTAAAAAATTGTACAATGAACCCATTGGCAGGGTCGGTGATTCACGGTCTAGCATATCCACCTTATATTTCGATTAATCCAGCATCCTGAAAGACCCGTGGATTCAACAGGGTTAAACGGATTGAGTTTAACAAACTCCAAGGCACCATAGCCGGAACCAATTCAGAATAAAATGACATCACTGGGTTAAGCCGATTGGGTGAGTTCATTCAGTTAGTACTGAACCTTCGTACACTGCAGTTTATTAGCTTGTAACCCCTAAAACTGACGGCGTTAGTTTGCTGGTTTCAACTAAGTGGAATATGTGGTGTTCAACAGAATTGATTCAACTCCTTAGTATACCCTCTTCAGAACGTGCGACCAGCTGCTCAAATGTTAGTGGAGATGAAGATCCCTGATGCGAATTCATAAACTGGTCCAGGAACATTGGCTTCAGGAAGCTCTCACTTATTGCAGCCGGATTACATAGCTGATAGACCATGACGAAGCAAGTAAGCTTGAATGTTTTCATAACCTGCACTTATACTTTACTGGCGAGTAGTTTGGCGGACTTGTAAATTTAGAAAAGACCGAACCGTGAAAAAGTTTTGTCTTCCCTTGACAG
This sequence comes from Paragonimus heterotremus, assembly GCA_013368495.1. Taxonomy (NCBI): domain Eukaryota; kingdom Metazoa; phylum Platyhelminthes; class Trematoda; order Plagiorchiida; family Troglotrematidae; genus Paragonimus; species Paragonimus heterotremus. The sequence continues at coordinate 6,475 of LUCH01017978.1, forward strand.
GAACCAACGAAAGTAGCGGAATGCTCAGAGGTGGCAAATGATACACCAGCAGTAAAAGACGCAATACATGATAGTTGTCTATGTGTTACATGCTGTCTACACTTCTGACTGACAAAAAGTAGATGCTACAGATAAATTCACAATACCAGCTAACGTGAACATAAGTATATAAGTATATAATATAAGTACATAATGATCCCGTTCAGGTAGACTTCACCACTGGAAAAATAAAAACATACTTATCCAGCCACTTCACTGACCAGAGTTACCAAAAGTTGAAAACTGATTTTAGCTCTAAATGGGTAGTCCAACTATTCCTGATTACTTGGACAGTTTTAAGTGGCTTGCTGGGAGTTAGAAGGCGAATGAATAGATATGTCTACCTCTATCATGTAGCATTCAAAATACAATGACTATCACAAAACGACCCCATTGGATCCGAGCGTAAAAACACTTGAAACCACTCATTACTCATTACCTAATTTAAAAATTGTTCAAAAGATTAGAAGGTTCTATTTTGCTAATAAAACGGACGCGCCTTAATTCAAGAAGATCTCCTGTCTGACGAAACATGAAAAATGAAACATAGAATAGCAACCAAACATAACTTATACTTATCAGTAAAACAAAAAGAGGTCTGCATGACACACCGAATGTGTTCATGTTACTTGCTCATCCGATGGAATACCGGTGAATAGGCTCAGCTCATAAACGGTTTCGGGGTTAATATATCGGGACTACCCGAATCCATTACAAAATTCTCCACGAACAATACCGCAGTATTCAATAAAAACATATTCTTCTATGCCTGTGGCTCAGTAAACCTCATAACTGAGAATTCAGCTTACAGTTAGGTAAGCTTCAACCAGTATATAAAGTGGGTACTTATACTCAAAAGTTCCACTGGATGTAGTGACGGTAAAATGGCCAAAGAACAGCCCGTGTTCCAACTGTTCAGTAAATGACCCCTAACCAGTACAGCACTAAATCAGAAACAATGGAATGTCGTCGTCCGGTTAGGTAATATATTGGAACTTATGATTTATTTGCACTTCTTCTACCACCTACTGTAAACAATCAGTCTCCATGTCAGAAGTGGATCATACGTTTCCAATGCGGTCCAACGAGTAGCCGTTACCGATTGTGTTGATAGCCATTCAATTCACAGTGTTCTACCCTAAGACGAACGTTTTAGAATGAGTTATATGTCAGTGTATAGTGCACTGGTTAACTTGAGGGTTAGGCATGATTGTAACGTAAGCCAGTAGATATGGAACACAGCAGCTCAGTTTGGGACGCTCAGATCTATCTCGTCGGCTAACCACCTGTGCAGCGTACACACAAGTTGCATATGCACCCTTCGTGAAAATACTGGCGGGGCACAGATGAACTATACGCACTCGCTGAATGCACAGACGGACCATCTCGTCCCCAACCAAGCCAACAGTTTCGACTATATTTTGTTGCCCTCAAGAAACCAGTCTACAATGTGCTATAACTAGCAGCAATATGTATCAACTTCCTCTGTTAGTGATCGGTGTTAATCATCTGCCACCTCCGTTAAGTTTCGCAGCTTCAGTACCAAGACAGTGTCGCAAATTGTCTTAATACGGCACATCCGTCCTTTTGATTCAACCTCTCGAAATATAGCAAACAGCATTTTTTCACCGAAACACTGAATCGGTGCATATGGTTGAAGTTTACACTCCACACTTTGGATTGTCATTCAAATCCATCGTGCCTAATGATACTTTAACGAAAGTGCCCTTGTTAAGCCAAGATGTTATGGAGAAAATTATTCTCATGGCTGAATTAGTCAAAAGGAAACTCATAGTACATTGGCTGGAGATAACTTGCGAAAGTAGACTTTGGTTATGGTTAATAAAAAAGACCTCTTATCTCATAGCTGTCTAACATTATGTAATCCAAGAGTGCTAGCTGACCTGAGTTCACTATTTCTAACTTTCTGCCTGGCACTTCGAAAAATGAATGCTCCTTCTAAGCGGCCACATCCGCTTTAGGACATGTTAGATGGCTCCTTAGGCTGTCTTCGCTATGGGGATCAAAGGAGTTGGGCTCGCAGCGTGGTCGCTGGATCAGTCGTGTCGTTATGCAATAAGGTGCTCAACCAGAAGTGCGCTGATCACTTTCATCGGGCTGCGTAACAGGAGTGGATAAAGCAAAGCACCAGCTTTACATTGGATTTTCTCGGTGGTACGTTTCCTACCAGTGACAACTGGTTTACTTGACCGAATGATTTCTGCTGTGGGTAGATGGTGACTTGTTTTATCCGTTAATCTGTTTTGAAATGAGATGCCATGAATGTGTCTTTCATCAGAAATCCCAACTTTACAACCTTCAACTTTAAAGTCAATGTTAATGCGCTAAGAAGACACCCGTTTACGAGTAGTATTCATAGGTACTCATTATCATCCAGTCTTCTTCTATGTCAAGTGTTTTGGCAAGCAAGTTGGGTTGTTCGCACTTGAGAGTGACAAGCAAAAGGATATCCTTAGGTTTTAAAATTTTCACCATAAATTACGTCAACTTCCCATTAACAGTTTTGGTGATGATCTCAATTAAAATATCACGTACTCTGCTTCAGTGAGGGGCAATGTGAGCAATATTTGCACATGCCTAACAGTCTGTGAAGTAAGATGGATCACTTCGAAAAGAAACATCCAGTTCTGGTATTGTTCAGCACAACCATTTGTTTTGTTAGTGACTTTGAGTTCTCAACCGCAACTCCTTTAGTCTGAGTAGCCGGACAACGTGCAGCTGTGAGTTTGTACGTCACACACCAGTGAACATATAAGCCTACGTAGGCCGACAGCTTAGCACCATAGCTTGGCTTTATTAGAGTTTCCAGGCGTTGCTTGTCATGATTACATGCTTGAAGGTCGTGAGTCTCCGGGTGATTCGCTGAATGCTTGCACAGAGTGTTGCTTCATGCTGTTACCAATGCTCTTTTAATTCTGGCATGTTAGATGAAAACTGACTAGAGGACACTGGGAATTGTTCTACCTTGTGGGAAAGCAAACATGACAATGAGAAAATATAAGCCGGTCTACTAATAACAATCATGAACAAGGTCTTATCTATGGTGGGACGGTCAAGTATGGACCCGGAACTACTGCAGACCCGTCAGCTGGTAAGTGACAGATTCATCACACCCCACTTATAATCTAACGGATTTGACAACGTTTCATCAGTTGAAGGCCATATATAAATGCGAAATTCTAGGCATACGGTCATGTATTCACAGAAAATAAACATGAAGACGCTGTATAAGTTCTTCGAAATATTTTTATAACAGGCATAGTGACCCAGTGTTTTTGAACATTCGGTTGGTCAGGGTACACGTAATCCTGCTCACGCTAACGACTTGCTCCGGCAACGATCACAAAGGCCTGTAATGGAAATAAGGTTTCTTACCGTGGTGCTCACATTGAGACCAAAAGTTTTTTTTACTGGTGTCTCCCTCTTCTGTTTTTGCTGGATGTAAATAACCGGAAGATTATTTGAGTAAGAAACAAATGAATACTGTCGAACCGAATGGTCATGGCCGAATCCTACCATCTATAAGTGCGAATAACTGATTAGGACAACTTTGAATGAATAGACCATTTTTAGTCACAAGAACCACTTAAAACTCTGAAGGAACAGACGCCAGTTAAGCAACGCATTCAGTCATTAAATGCTTTAACTTTACAGGAAAAACTGTTGTGCATACTTAAAGGTACGTGACTGTTCAGTCGAGTGGGGTATATAATTTTTGATTACGGAATAGTGTTCTTCGTGTCGAGTTTGCCCTAAACCAAAATAAATCGAAGTAAAAGCTTGGTGGTTCACTTGGCACAGACACGGTCGTATAGATATTGATCTTTTCCTTGTGTACGTCAATGAATCTATATTAAAAACAGAGATCACAAAGTGCTTCTCTCTCTTTCTAAACCCCGGACGTCTATTCCATTTGAATAGGTGAGCTGTGTGACTCATTTTATCCATTCGCTCAAAACGTCCGCATTTGCCCGTGTCAACGGTCACGGGTTAAACGCGTCTGAACTAATTTGTCCAAATGCAGAAAGTGGAAATTTTCTCATCCCCCGACCGCTATGAGGTGGTCTGTGGCTAACATACAGATCTACTTCATTCTGAGTTCTAGATCGGGTAATTATGAACGGAATGTTCTGCGGAGTCCATGTGCTGTTTTAATGGTTCCTGTGTAACACCGCGGTTATCGGTAACTTCTTTACTGAGTCACCCTAAAAAAGACCTAAACCCTTGTCTAGAAATACAACTGTAGACGTGGATATCCACTATACTGTTTCACATTATCACTTTCTTGGTTGTACGTTAAGTACAGGTCATTATTCACGACCAATCTAATTGTGCACATTTTACTCATGAATTCCAGCTTTTCAGTTATACTGTCATTAAACCTAACTCCGTGTTTGTGTTGTGACGGACAGTAGGTTGCGAAATTACAACGCTACACCTGCAGCAATTCAGTTCACTGTATACCGTATGGGCGCTCGAGGGATATTAAAAGTAACATGTATAATTCTTTAAAATAACTCAATACTCGAGCAAATTCTTTTATTAATTCATGAATACAACACAAAATCGCTTCATCTCATGTGGCGTAATATTAAAGAAAGAACCGACTGAAAATTGGAACAAAACATTTAGCACACTCTCTTCAAACATTCTCTTCTCACAGTTTTGTTCCAACTTCTGATAGGAACCAACAGTTTTGAATCTCTAGAGCAGTTGAAAGTTATCAACTGGTGCATGACACTACTTCAGATACTTAACCAGTAAGGATCTTATTTGTCTGGTCTGTATTGCTTGTACCATCATGCTAAACAGATTTTCGTTATTATCAAGGTATCGAAATCCGTCTTCAAAATGTTAGCATATCGTTCCGTTAAACACATGGTTCCCTTATACAGAAAAACTCTATATAAGTACAATTTATATTTGCTTCGTTAACAGTAACACAGGTCATGAAGTACAACTCATGTACAGCCTCAAAACTCGAAGTCAAACCGTTCTTCATACTCTGTTGTAATTACGTTTATTAAGCTGAGAGTTAGATAACAGTCATACGAGAGTGTGAATCCGAAGTAAATAAACTTCTCTCCCACTTCCAGGGCGCACTTACCAATAAGAATGGTGGCAGTGCCACTGACGTCTCAGTTAACGACGTTGGTTTTCGGTAGGATACTAGTAAGTCCAGCAAATACGTATGCAAATACGAGATCGTTCAAAAGTCTTTGCAAAGCTTCCTTAGAGTGTACTACTAGAGAAGCATCAAGTGGGAATAGAAGTTCTCTGATTAGGGTCTTTCACACTTTGGCGTGCAATGCTGTATAGTCTGCCATCACTTTTCGAATAAATGTAAACTCCGTTGTCTGATGTGCAGAAGACCAGAGACAGAAGAAGAAACTACCGGTGAGTGTCGGGGAGAGTATGCAACCCTAATTCACTTTACTGACGATAGAGAGCCATTCTGAGGACATATCTTTGTAGTGGATGATGTCTCTTGTTTTCTTGCGAAAAGATATGATCAACCTAAGGAGCACAGCTTAATGAGATTGGATTGGACCGGTTTGCCGATTGGGAAGGTTCAACTAATCAAGGTTCATGCACAACCTGCTGCAGACGGGATTGCGGTCGATCGGCGCCAACCAGTCAAAAACGGCCATCAGCTACTCTTCAAACGAGTATCAGATTCAAACTATTCGGCTGCTGGGTGCAAGGTCATGAACCTAGCAGCGAACTGGTCAACCAAAAACGCTTATCGTCCATCCGTAATCTTAAATACTGCTGTTCCCCTATAAAAAGGTGCTGCTTTCTCCAATAAACTGAGATCGCTTAGTGTCGCCCGGACTACGGTTCTCCTGGTTTTCTTGACTCGGTAGCTCTGCAAGTAACAAGTAGGATCGTATCCGAAGTAGGTAAACAAAGCGTGAAGGTATAATCTATTGGAAGAGCTAAATACATTCATTAGTCCAATAAAGGCGCTGTGTACAGAAAGTCATTACTCATATCATTTATTATGAAGTTAATGAAAACAGAACATGGTATCAGTAGTGGAACTTCTAATTCTGAACCCACATGAGCAAACTGGGTGCTCCTAATAAGCAAGTACTTGTAAACTATTTTCCTACATCAGTCTTTCGATGGTTACAATCTCTACACCCTCTCTTTTCATGTGAATTGCAACCGTGTTAGCAACGTCCTTGTTCTGAGGATCCGTTCTTTCCAACTGGCACAGTAGAACTCGTGAAGACGGTCAACCTTAAGTATTTTGAGTGATGCACCCTACTTGCTCTGATCTTTACTGCTAATGAGACAACCGATGGTCATGCAGAACGCATCAGCGGTGGGTAGGCCTTCCACTTCCGTCATTACATCTCCCGTTGCAGCATCGGAGAATTCTAATAGCTGCTGACCCTCCTTTCCCCCCAGTCTCTTATGCTATTGATGATCATGTCAACATTCCACTTTAGTCTTACGGTGTTGATAAAAGTGAGCACGATAGCTCGTGTGATACCGTCATGTATGCTGCGGACGTTACAAAGGTCAGTGATAATCTGACTGCTGTGGTCAATGCTTTTGTCAGTAACCATTCACGCGTCGCCTTGTAATTTGTTGAGCATTATTACTCTCCTTTCAGGTCGCTGCGAGCGTCACATCGGAGCACCGCTGTTGTGATCTATCAGATCTGTTCGATTTGTTTCCGTAATTTTATTTTTGCAATTCCGTGGCTTGGGCTCCAAACCGAACAGATTTCTTTTCGTTCTTACTATAAGCTAATGTGGTGATGCTGTGAATTGCATCGTAGGCGTACTTCCACAACAGTATTGCTCTTCGTACATCCCTGTTTCTTTAAATAGTTTTTACTTTAAGACTTTAGACGGACTTTATCACCGGTCAAATAGTGGCTGGCATCACAGTCGTCGGTGTGATAACTACATGGGATGTTACTTGGCTCAAGTCTAACGGCCTAGTGATAACGGGGTATTAATCTAGGATATCTTGGTGAATAAAATGTGCTACAGATCATGCCGATAATCCATCGTTGGGTTAAGCAAAAAGTGAAGTAATAATGTATTATACTGTTTGAGTGGTTAAAATCAGTGCAGTAGATATTCGGGAATTTGGGTTAATTCAAATTGAACATCACCCCCACTCGATCACAGTCGTTGCATTTAGATAAGCCCTTCGACCGGCCAGCTTCGAAAGAAAGCACGAGACCCGAGTTCCGCTGTCATTAGAACCCATCAGTAGTACCCATCCTTGTCCGAGACGGAATTGACATTCCGATCCTCATGTTTGTAAGACTAATGTGTTAACCACACCGACAGTAACCTCGCATTAGGTGTGATCGTTCAGCCATATCTAGACGCTGAACCACAACCTTGCCTGAATAGTGTTCACTTTATCCGATCATTTCGAAAGCAAAATGAACAGAATCACACTGTCCTATTCAGTCGATAACCTTGTGGTCAGGACTTCCTAGTTAGGTTGAAGATACTGTCTTCATTGAATCAACTGAGCATGATTTGGATCAATAGTAAAGATTCCGAGTTATCCGTATAGTTTTGGGTGAAGGAGACTTGCGAGTTACTCGTGGCTGGGGAGGTATAGGGCCTGAATTAACTGTTTAGTGAATAGGGCGCTGAGTTATGCAATCTGACAGCAATAGATCAGACCGCTGACAAGCTCAGCTGCCCGACTGTTTCGGACTTGTTGACTGAGGTCTTATATACCAACCGCGATATGTTACACATATCTATTAGCTGACTGCTCTCTACAAATTATTACACAGTTTCACTGGTGGTTGTCTTTGTGGTTCCAGTTTCTATTCAGGTAGAATGATGCCCTTTAACTTGTTCAATCAGACGTCTATTCTTTCGACCATTACAAGCCGTTGCACATCGACAGTGAGTCAAAGAATAAATAAGCAGCGTCTAGTTGTGGACCGGTAGCTTGTCTTTTAGACCAGTGATGAGCATAAGCATAGCAACAAACTAGGCTCTTATTAACGAGGCCAGAAATGTTCGTTTCTGCGAAGAATGATAGCAATGGCCCATCTATTCGCCGGCTAAGTCTCCTTTGAGTTGCGGTGAGATAATCCTAGTTTTCTTTTCGAAACTAGGAATAGGGTGCTTAGATTATATGACGATCAGGTTGAGCACAATAAACAGGTGGGTCGGATAGCCGTGCTTTTACTGTTTGTTCGTGAGGAAATGGATTTCAACCTATAGTGTGTTTCCTGAACGGACTTTCATGAGGCGTGATACCTAACAGTGGAACAAATTCTGCTTGGATTTCAACGAAACCAATTTCTCGGTTACTCATCAGTAGTCTGAAATATTGTTTGACAGGTTTGGTAATATGAGATATTTCAACCTGAGGTCCTTACCTCACGGTTGGTGACCCAAACTAACACGCAGTATCCGTGTCCTCAACCGAGAGGATCGGGCCGCCTCACCAATGTACACAAGCTAAAGTGGCTGAGCATTTAGGTCTGATAACTCCGTCCTTCCTAAGGTGAGGTCACCGGCGCAGTGGTCGACGCGGTTGCCTCATGAAAGCTTTTAAATCTTGGTCGTGATGAAGATATGCATTATTGACTATCACCAACAGGAACGAGATTCCAACCTAGTGCTTCTTTAGAACGAGACTAATCAGAAAGTTTATCCGAAGTCGCGAACTGCCATGAAGTGTGAGTAACGTACAACTTCAAATCAGTCAAAAGCCGCGAGTACTCAGAACACCACAGAAATTGATACACTGGCTAGTTCTTGTTTTTTTTTAGGAATATTTAAACTACCAGACTCATCAGAACTTCGGTACATACTCACTTGAGTGTGTCATGTTAAACGTCTCAAGTAGGCTGCTTACATCCGCGTTGATTGGTTGAACAAAAGGTGTCACCTATATGCCCACGGTAGGGAAGAAAGGTTGGAATATTAGCACACAAATCTTCACTTTTCAAGTTCCCTATGAGAATATCTGTCAGGAGTTGACTTAAAGGCAAACCGATCGCTAAGCCACCAACCTTGGATGCATTCACCCGTTGAACGTACAAAACAAAGAGCGCCCTTTTAAGGTTTGAATCACACGATCAACTTTTGTGTGCAATTAATCAGTATACTCACGGATAAAATCGTTTTTCTCTTAGCAGGACGGCTGTGGGTAATGAAAAGATATCAAGTAAACATATGCGATGATTTGTATTCTGTAGTCCTTACACAGTGTTAACGGATTTGAAGTTTCCTCGTGGACTGCAAGGATGCAGCTTTCGGTGAGTCTGCTTCAGATGATCTTGCAGCTATTGTGCAGATGTGTGATTGGGCAGTGCATCGAATTCCGCTTTTGTCCTAATTCTCTCTTCAACTAAATTGCATCAAAATCTGTTTCTATCATCATTCCATCCTTTATGGCTATCTTAAAACTTTTGGTAGAATAATTTTCAATACAACCTCTTGTTCTACATTCTCTGCGTTTCAGACTTGTTTCATTCGATAAAATACGTTTCATCCTGTCAACGTGATCAGACTTAGTCATCACAATTATCCCAGCTCCCGTGTCTGGCCCGATACGCAAGACTTTATCATTGACTTCAAACACGGAATGGTGAACTGGAATGATAAATATATTGTGTATTACTTCTGACCTACGATTATTATAACCTGTTCTCAGTAGGACAGCATTCCAATTCAAGTGATAACCATGGTGGGGGATGTATTGATTGATTCACAAACTTCTCAAACTCGACGGATTTATGCTGTACGAGTTGTGACATAAAGTGAGTGCAAACATATAACACCCGGTTTACTTCATTGGTCAATTGCTATCGAGACCAATGCACCGCAGCCGTGAATTGGTTCCTGAATCCACTTGAGAGCCAAAATCTCCCAGCAACAGTACATGGTCAGTACTGGACATTCTTCTGATGGTGGAATCCACGGTCATCGTCAGCATCATTTTCAGCTTTGATTCGCAACCATGGGTGCAACAGTTTGAGCTACCGGTGGTTCTCAAAATAATTCACGAAGTAGGTAACTAAAACAATAAGTGCAGATGTATATGGAAACAAAACGCAGAGCGACAAATGGGAGAATAGAGGGTCAATGGAGACTCAGGAAAGAGAAGAAGAGTCAGCAGCCAGGTAGGTACAGGCGAGCTATTGACTGTAACACACTGCTACGTTAGAGTGTGTGGATGGCTACGAACTCTCTAACCAGGTAGAACGTACCTATCAACCTAGCCAAGAACGGGAGTCAGAGCCTTCTTGATCCATGACCACAGCACCGTCTGATCACTTTGCCGTAATTTCCAACCACCAGCAGACACACCAGCGGCAGACGTCGCGTCGACATACAAAGTACACGACCCGACAACTGAGGACTGGTCACTTTCAGCCCGTGTGATGCCAACCATCTGACAAAGCCAACGGTGGTCGAATACCGCGACCCTATGTACAGCTTCCACAGGAATGGGCCAGGTCTATGAACCATGGAGCAAGAGCGTGCGCACGCGCACCATAAACTCCGTCTTTAGTTGGTAACTGGACGTCTTCGCGACCTCACAATGCATTACGTGTTTTCGTTATCCTAGTGGACACCTCGTCAGCAATATTACAAGCTACCCAGGTAAACGAAGCGAACGACAGTCCCCCAGCAACTTGCTGGCAACAACAAAGACACATTCAGCGTCAACAAGACCTTGTAACAATGTTTTCCATTTCGAAGTTTTGAAGTGTTTGCCATAGAGGCCAACCATTTCATTCAGTCGGTTCGCAATGGTGTATACATTCTCCACAGAAGAACTAAGTAAAGCAACAGTGTCGGAATACTCAACATCAGTAGAAGCTTCACGCCAGGAAGGAAGGGGTAAACTCAAACACCTCTCTAGAACCTCATTTGGAGTGGAGAACGCCTATGCGTACAACAATATCAGTAAAATAGTACATCTCATTAGGACTCCCCTACAGTGGAGACAGCTCCAGAGAGCATGTCTAGCAATTAAACTTAAAGTAGATGTCGTGTACTTCAACACCACAGAAAAAGAAGTGCCAGTGCTCTACTGCATGTCACTATGGTGAATATATGACTGATACACATTTCACCAGGCCAGAAGCTTGTCTGTTTCCCACCTGTATAGTTCACTCTGCTTTAGAAGCCTCTGCATTGAGATCCATGAACATCCTGGATGCGCTGGAGAAAAAATTGTAACCTCTGTGGCTGTAACACGGTGTCTTAGAACCTTTTGTAAAGGTAGGAACGACTGTTGATGTGCACCAACCACGAGGACCCTTCAGTCTTCCATATAAAATGAAGGTGTTCGAACAACAGCCTCTCCAACCAGTTTTGAAAACAATGGAAGAAAGAACATCAGACGACAGCACACATCAGAATTCAAACTCCACAGAGTGCTCGCTAGAGAAGCTCGCTTGCCTGTTTGTTCGAAGACAGTTTTGTTATATACTCAAAGGATCATGCCTTACTAACTAGGCACTGTTACGCGGGCAGTAACTTGATAGAGTATTATTAGTGTAACTGCTCATCATCCGACCTCGTCACTTTGATCTATCTGACATTCTTTTTCCACGGTAAGACCGAAGTTCTAGTCAGCATAGTCCTACGGATCGCTACATTAAGTAAACCTGACAGCCACATTTGATTTCAGTCGAGAAACTAACACTGGGTGTGTAGACAGTTAGAATGTTTGTTTGACCTTTGAAGGCTGACAAATGATACGAGAGAACTCGTTTCATGTCCAGTTTTGACAGTTCGGATGAGGACAGTCGGGAGTTTCTGGCTGTAAAGTTGACTGTGTTGTTTTCGTTCTTCTGGTTCTATACCTTTCCACTTAGTGCTCCTGTTTAAGGTCGCCGTTTGCAAGGAGCAGATCCTCCGCAATCATGTCAATGTGTGTTTTCTTAAGCACATGATGGGTGACTGAGGTCTTCCTTATGTCAAAAACTTTGGACGATTGGTCAGATATACTAGAGAGCCCGGTCTCAACGTTTAAGTTGTTGAGCGAAGATCTGACGAGTACAATGGATACCTTGGTTTGTCTGGTGCATCAGTTCAATCCGCATGTCGATTTAACCCTCTAAGATCAGTGTACTCAGTACAACAGGAATAAGGTGGCAGATCGATATCTAAGTGGTTGAAGGCTGCTCAACTTAAGTGGATTATAACCAACCAATGAGACGTAAGGATTACCTTCACTGTCGAAGACCACCCGAGTACACTTTTTGCGGCAATCGGTTTACGCTTACCATCTGTAATTGCTGCTTTCTGTGATGATGCCGTCGTTTATAGCATGGACGTTGGAGTGGCCTAATCAGCACACAGACCTGAGTGAAATGTGTGGGTGTTCTATGTCGTTCAATCTCCAGAATATTCCTCGACCTCGTTGATTTATTTCAGATGATAGTGGTGCAATACAGCTAACAACATTTGGGCTGAAGGAACTATCAGAATGACATTGGATCAAAATCACCTCCGACTCAGGGCTCCGCCCCAGGTGGAAATTGCACTGTCCTACATTGTGGGCCTACCGTTATACCATATTGCGAGAGTTTGGGATCTTTCGCTCGCGTCCCAACATTATGATTTTCCGTGTTGCTAATGCTATAGTAACAGGCCAGACGAAATGACAATTAACAAAAGGTCTGAGTTACAATGAGCCGATTCGACTGTTGTCGGCTCAGTGCACACGTCTAAAATTTCACTAAGCATAGAGTAGCTCTCTAGAATGTGTCACAGCATTTGAATACGTCACCTCAGCAAGAATTCAACAACTGAACCACACGGGGTGTACGAGTGAAAGTCAAGAATGAATCATATACGGATTTTTTCGGTGGAGCATCTTAAACACAATAATCCACTGTACAACGGAGATGGTTCTGTATTAACTATGACCCAGGCGATTCTATCAATCAACGTTGATTCAAAGTAGTAAGCGATGATCCGGCAGGCAGTAAATTGCCCTCAATAATAACAGTTAACAGTCGTGCTGTTGACTACATGATCAATCTGTTGAAGCCAAGAGAGCAGTAGCAATGACGGAATTTGCAGCGGGATGTGACACAAATCAGTAGTGGTCAAGACCGAGTTATGCCAAATCCGTGTGTTTGACACATTTCCGTGAAACAAAACATATTTCAGCAGTATCAACTAAACGCGTTCTTCCATTGCTGTCTCGGACGAGTCATACGCGGAAGGACTAGGTCATCCTTTCTTCTCGCCCTGCCCAAACAATGGAGCTTGCGATGACTGACCAGGTGAGACAGACAGAAAAGAGTTGACCCCAAAATAAAATGAGTTACCACGAGCAGGCTATTAGTTTCTAACCTGTCCTACAGGGAAATCTATGAGCTCGACGTGAGTATTGCTAGCATTAAAATAGCAACCTGGTAAGCTATCAGAGCATATCTTAGGAAGTAAAGACTGATCAGAACAGTAGGAGCATCCAACGGCTACCAAGAGGTGGGTTAGCGGTGGGAAGAGCGAAGGGAGCTCAGGTGATTGATTGCGTCAAAGATGCAGCTGAAAATTGCTTTCACATACAATGGTTACGACGACTTATGTCCTTTCAGAATCTGACTACACGAAAAGCATATACTGTAGCGTTCCGCAGACGAACGCAAGAACGCACTAGTTCACTGTCTACATAAATTTGCCGCTGTCCACTCTGTTACGCAGCCTACTGTGTACACCAAATGGGTAGACATACGTCGGTACATACCGAACGGCCAGTTTGACCAAGTCTATAAACTGCACATTCGTTCCGTAATTATGTCGATACATCGATGACCTAATGCAGGCTGTCCACGTGGTCTGCAAAGTTCAGGCCAATCAAGCCGAAATGGTTAGACAATCGGTGTCAGCCGGCACAGCATCGACTGCTGTTAAATATCGCAGTCTTAACGTATGTTCACACTGTGCTCTCTATCTCGTTTGTCACAACTGACAAACCTGCCTTTCAAAAATATATAAATCCTTCCCCAATGGCGAATTTGGATAACGAAATCAAAAGACCGGTTTTGCAAGATGGTAGTACCAATCCGTATGCTCTCGTCAGCTGTTACAAATAACAGCGGTGAAAATCAAAGATAATTAAACGAG
>LUCH01017979.1:0-20468 GCA_013368495.1 Paragonimus heterotremus
CAACCCGAGCTACGAACAACACCACCACTGTTCACATCTATGCGAAATAATGATTCGTGATTATACTTTTTAACTACCCGGCCTTCGTTAATCTACCGTTGCGGCTATTTCATTGATGAGCTGACCGGCCTGAAGAGCATTCTGGTTGAGTTGAACCTCTTCAATCAACTGCCAGTAGTGAATTTAAATTTACGCCATTCGTGAGGACTGCTTTTCGGAAACCTAAGTATCTTGAGAATTTGACTTTTTGTAACGTATCATGATCGTTGATTCAAAGCTTGTCTCTCCAGCTCTTCAGAAATTGTGTCAATGAACTTGATTTTAGTGACAACACCTTTTGATTTCATATAAGAGCCCACAGAGGAGCATCACGATCATCGCTTATTAACTGTCACCGTTGCCATCGAAACTCCCTGGTGTTATTCTCCTTTAGTCAGTATGACGTGTTCAATAGATAGTGCATCTTGCCTCCAGGCTGGGACCACAAAAACATTGCTAGATGTGCATGGAAAAGAAGGTTGCCACCTCTCCTGAACCTTGTAGCTTGTTCTGATTTAAAACTATTTTGATTTGTAGACCTTTCTTGAATTTTCATTTCGCAATTCGCACAGTGACAGTAATTATCAGTTTAAGCTCAAACTCAAAGTAACTCTAGTATGACGAATTTTCGAAGGTTGTACTCCGAAACCTTGTCATGCGTACCAGTGTGTGTGAGCTGATTGAAAGACCATCTGTCCACTTTATCCGCCTGCTACTTCTTCGCTTTTCACTCTGTACCATTACTTAGCGGTTCGATCATGCAGCGTATTATTGAAGAAAAACGTCGTCAACGCACCATCTCTGTCGGTAGTCTGGACGGAATGGTAATCACTCGAGATAACGAGTTGATCGCTGCCTCTCAAGCACCCAATTATGATCGTCCTTTGCTCAGTTGTGCCGCCATAAACCGCATTTCGGAAGCAGTCGCACGCAAAATTGAAGTTAAAATGCAACAGCAACTGCAGCCGACCGCGGTTGACGGACAGGGTAATTCAACAAGCTGTACTGGAGCACCTGCTCAAATCGGCAGTCGACTCGGGGTGAGTCTGTTTAGGTCTCTTTGGCTTCAATTTGTCAAGTAGTTTCAGCGGAATCTTTGAACACATGTACCGCGTGAGTGGTCTACCTAAAAATTATGTCATCCATCTTCACCTACCTTAAGGTTTGCATGTCTGTTGCATGATCCTATTTTTATCGCGAGACTTTCGGCTCACACCATTTAACAGTTCAAAGGGACTTTCTCACCGAACCTTTCGTTCAGCGTTTGACATTGATGCACACCGTTTTCTCTTATTTGGATGTAGAAACAAAGGAGCTCTCCTGTGGCTATAGAAGTGCATTGCGTATAAATATACACTGGCCGTTTGTCCTTACAATGAGTGAAAAACATGTCAACATTTTATTCAGTTTAAAGTTACGTACCGGTTTTCAGATCATATTACTGTTTTTGTTTCTCTCTGTGTGTAGAATTGAAGCTCAGCCATTGCTATACCATTCACAAAACACTACCACGGAGTTTCTTTGGAGATCTTTCATGTGTAGTGTAACGGAAAAAGAAAGGAATCACAGCTTGAAGAACTCCGCAGTTGTTTGAATTATTAAATGACTTGTGATCATCCAGTGCAGTATTTTTGGGCGGGGTGTAAGAAGTAATCTGTGATTCTCTCACCATACGGTGAATCCACCTTTGTTTCGCGCAGCAGTTATAAAGTCATAGTGTGCTCCAGCGCTCTTAAGGTGTTACTGTAATTTAAAAAAAAACTTTATTGTATTGGGCATTCTGGAGATTGAATGACCTAAACGAGCTGCTACACCAGTTGTTGATCGGGGGGTTTGACAAACGAATTCGAATAGATCGGTCATCTGAAGCTTGGAATGTGTTTATGATAGCAAATAATTTTTCCACTACTTTGATGACAACAAAATGGGATAGTAATCGGCTCATATTTATTAGTCTTTTTCTTTACAGCATTCACATGTCTCCAACAATTAGCCATTTTGTCCCGGGTTATGCACTCTTGAATCATGTCCATCAATAGTGTGATCAGATGATCAGCTCATTTCTGCAGTAAAAAAGTAAAACCTTATTTGAACCTGATACTTCCGATGAATTTAGGCCGTTTAGTCCACCTCAATTTATGTTGACACTAGTCAGACATACAGGACAGGCAATCAGACGAGACTGTTAAGTGCTGAAAACACCGAATTTTTGATTGTATTTCTCCATTCCATCGCTTCGATTAGATTGACAGCTGGTAATTCAAACCATTACTTTTAAGGTTTTTCATGTGGAACGACAATCGTTGGTTTAGATCCAATCTAGGCTAGATTCGATTTTTGAAGCTCAGTCATTTCGTCCAAGTTGGATCATAAATTCCGTATACCGTATTCCCTTTCCATCGCTGGTCGGTGAGTCGACCATTTGAAAGTATTTTTACTCAGATGTATGTAGTTTCTGTTAGATATCAAGCGGCAAAACAGGAGTGTAGGTGATCACAACCGTTCCTACAGTAATCCGAGATGTCCATACCAAAAAAGACTTCAAAATCGGTCGCCTTCAACGGCACGTTCAGCTTCGTTCGATCTTCTTTGCTGACAGTACTAAAGTTGGGTGCCCACGTCTTCGTTCCATGTCCTCTTTATTTCTGTTCTAGAAAACTGAACACTGTCTGCTTCTTACTCCATCACTAAAAATACTTCCTAGTGTCAGATTGTTTTAATCTCCGTCTTCATGGGCCACTGTTCGTCTACCAGTTACTGGTCACTTTATCTTAATAAAATAGTCTCAGGTCTCGGTGTGACACTGTCTCACAACCTTGTATGGTTATCTCTTGTGGAGACACTGTCAGCTGTGTACAAGTTACTCCCTGGTCTTATTATACCTCGGCTCACTAAGCACACAGAAAGGTTGGCGGCATCCGAGACGGATTAGCCTGTCATAGTGACCGAAGCCAAAGGACGCCTGCGCTTTAAACCATCACCCCAAGTGGCTTGCGCTGCACCACTTGCGGTGCCACTCACACACCACGTATCCGGTGTAAACCCGAAGGAATAAGACCAGTAGGTGTGTGAGTGAGGCCTTTGTGTCCAGCTGGTCAATGCTGGTTAGCCACACAGAAAGCCAGATACGTGAAGAACACGCAGGATTTCGATCCGGTCGAAGGTGCATTGATCATATTTTCATCTTGAGATGAGTCTTGGAACATCGGCACTGTTACAGATAACCGACTGTCTTGGTCTTTTTGGACCTAAAGGCTGCTTTCGACTCAGTTGCTCGTAGCGTTCTCTGGAGCTGTCTCCTTCGCAAGGGAGTAGCAGAGAAATACGTGAATCTATTGAGATCACTGTATGCTGACTCTGCAAGCAGGGTGAAAGTTCATGAACAGCTATCCCGGGCGTTCATTACTTCTAGCGATGTTCGTCAGGAGTGTCCAATTTCTCCCTACCTGTTCAATTTTGTCATGGACGACATTCTGGAGGGTGCGCATCGAGAATCCAGTGGGCTTGGTGTTAAGCCTCTTTCTGACGCTAGATTGACCGATCTGGAGTACGCGGACGACATTGCCTTACTTAGCCCCTCTGCCGAAGACATGCAGACCATGCTGGACAAGATGGATGACCGAGCTGGTATGTATGGAATGCGCTTCGCACTCTCAAAGTGCAAAGTGCTGCTTCGAGACTGGGGCATTTCCATTCCTACTTTCTTTATTGCAGGTAATCCGCTTGATACTGTGAACAGTTTGACTTACTTGGGTAGCATTATTTCATCAGCCTGTAATATTGCTGATGGGATATCCGCGAGGATAGCAAAGCCATGCGTTGCGTTTGCTAAACTGCATCATCTATGGCATCGGAAAGACGTTCGACTGTCACTGAAAGGAAGGCTATATAATACTTGTGTGCGTTCCATTTTGCTGTATGGTTCGGGAACGTGGCCTGTTCACAAGGAAGATATCAACAAGCTTGTTGTGTTTGACCCTCGTTGTCTCCGTCAGTTGGCCCACATTAAATGGACTGATCGCGTGAGCAAGGTGGCAGTTCGCCGGTGCGTATTCCGGAACGTTCGGGATGCGCGATCGATTGGCCAACTAGCCACAGTGCAGAGCTTGAGATGGTTAGGTCACGTACTCCGTATGTCATTTGATCGTTTACCATATCGGGCATTGTATACTGAGACCACCAACAGTTGGGTGAAACCACATGATGATCAAGTAACAACGTGATCAGGAAATATGTAAACCTTGACTGCTCCATTGAGCGAAGTGGGTAGGTATCGACTTCCTGGCTGGGGTTCTTGTGATTACTCAAATCGCTGGTTAGAGACGCTATCCGAGATGGCGATGTGTCGCAGTCAATGGCGTACCTGCATCCATACCGTTTCTAGTTCATCCGCTTAGCATTCTGTTAATTTTCAAACTTGTGTTTGTAGCGTTTTCTTCCAGAATAATCCACGTCACTGCTGAGTTGAGCGGCGGCCCGAGCCACAGTACCTTTTGGTCAGGCTGATGACTGCTATGATGATGATGAAGATGTGTTTAGTGTTTGTGTCCAGCGCCAAACACCTACACTGTTGCATGTATTTCTTCTATACTGGTTACCCTATTTGAATGTTTTCTTCGCGTTTGGCTATTAAAGTTTAATATTCGTGTGATCGTTCAACTTCTTCCTAGACTAATATTTCGGTTGCATCATTTATGCCGATGAGTTCCTCTATCTGTATCAGCTCCCTGACACTTAGCTACTTTTTAACTGGATTGATTTCATTTCGTCTGTGCAGAATGAACTTTGCTATCCAACACGGGCATGTTAGAACCGGTATATCGTTTTGTATACCTGGCTAGTTGCATAGGTGTTGACGAATGCGCGAAAAACCGTCGAAATTTTTTAAAAAGCTAGGATGCCGTTTGTGAATGTTCGTCACCTGCGTCAACTGAAGGACGTCAGCCGTTCTATGAAACAATGCATGTGCCCCTCTGAAACTTGGTCCATTCGGACTAAGGTTGTTTTCCGAGTATACGTTTCATCAGTTACTGCTCGAGCACGCTTCCTCGTTTTTTTCATTCTCTTATGTCGTACTTAGACACAGATGGTTTAGCCACATTCAAACACGTCCGAAACGACATCCGGTGTTGTGTGGTTTTACTGCAAACTCTTCACGACGTTCCAGTAAATTCCTGCACAATTGTTTTAAGAATATTATTAGACTGTTTTCCGGGTCGTGCATCCCTTGCTGACCCTTCAGTTAATGGGCGATAAGTTTTAAATTTGAATCAAAACAGCTACTGGTGATCCATGTCCGTCACCAACCTAGAATCTGAATTGAGACGCTTGGAGATCAATGGTGTGAATGCTGTAGTTGTTTGGACAGCTTATTTAGGAAACAATGTAGTGAACTCGTAACATCGTAAGGAAATCCTCTTGCAGACGCTTCTCCACATTCACTTATAACCCGGTTACTTATTTACAAGGTTTAGACACCTTAATGGTGATTAACTGATTTTAGACGGAAATTTGTGAGTCATGTTTCATCCCTTCCCTCTCTAATCGTTTTTTATCTGTATGTTAAACATCGCTGTCAGTACTCGATATACCACAGCCCAGTCTCCACGTTGATCTGAATAAGGTTGACAATTTACAGTCCTAAACAATGGTGATAATGTTTGTCATCTCTGTACACTTGTTAACCAGTTGTTCTGTTTTTCCTCACTTTTAAACAGCTTTCTAGAAGCCAGCTACGTGTCAATCTACCTCTGGTCGTCCAAGATTATATTCACTCCCAATTATCGCTTTCATTCCAACAACAACACCAGCTACAACCACCACCATCTTACCGACAGTCCATTAGTTTTATTGGTCCATCATCTGCTGTCGGTCAACCTCGACCCTCATCTCTCACAGTACGTTCGTGCTGTTTTCAGTTTCGTTTGTGTCCTTGCCACCCCTGATTTGGATTCAATCACGCCCAACTCAAGCTGACCGGACCAGTCTGTCACGTGATTGTAACATCATTTTTTGTGTATAGTTTAATCACATGATCCATACTGTTTGACTTTCGGCTTTAAACTGCCGATGCCTTGCTATTCATTTCCAGGATCAACAGTTTCGTTTGTCTACTATTCAACTGAAATTGCTCCCCAAGCCTGTATCATACGGGGTAGTCAGTTACAGTGTTCGTCTTTTTTCCTTGTAAGCAACCATTTTGACCACACTTCTATGCATGAAGCACATTCCCTGCCTAATATTGTTTCAAGTCTGTCACAACGAGACTGGACCTTGACGTGATGTGACGGCATGTGCATCTCGTTGACTTATTGGGCTAGACTGGACGGTGTGGCCACCACACCGATAGAATCACACATGACAGGCAGGCCAATAGGTAGAGGTCTGACGAACCAGTCTCCTGGTCCTCCAGGTTGGGGGTTGGAAGAAGACTGACATCTTTTTCCGGAAAACATACCAGTTCTGGTACAGTGCCACCCACCCGCTGCCTTGCCGTATAGGCTTTTGGGCCAAAGGCTTTGGTTGAGAACCCTAATCGTTCTCCTGTCTAGTTCTGGGCGCCCTGGTAGTATCTCAGCCCACACAAAACCATGAATAGTCACAACACAAGTAATTCCATACTGCATCGGCCGTCTCGCAGTATAAACCGGGTCGCCCTAACTGTTGCATACAGCAGGGTGGATAGGCGAAAACATGCTACTGCTAACCCCTCCCCCACTGTCCTATCAAATTTAGTTCTCAGGCCCCTACTGATCTCCATTTCTGATAGTTACTCCACAAGTCCCACAACAGATGTAGCTAACCGTGGTGACACTGAGCCGGTAAGTTCCCTCTCTTGACATTTAGCTTCAAGCCTCCCTCATCCTTTCCTTAGGCCCAGAATGCGAATTAATATAGATGCTTTCAACGTTCGTACTTTAAAACAAATAGGTCAACAGGCCGCTCTTGCACGAACGTTAGACTCATTGCATGTCGATGTCTGCTGTATCTCAGAGACTAGAATACAAGACAATGGTCGGCGTACGAAACTAACAGCATCCGCATTGTCTACCCGATACTGATTATACACTTCGGGTGACTCCAGATCGCTGTTACAAGTCAGGCTAGAGTAGGCATAGTCCTTAGCTCGACGGCCGCAGCCTCACTGATAGATTGGATTCCTGTTAACAGTAGGATTTGTGCTGTTCGCTTGGCAGGTTCCGTTAAGGCCAGCTCTAGATGCAAGACTTTCAGAAATTTTTTCGTTTTCTCTGCTTACGCTCCTACTGACTGTAGTGACGTGAGCGTCAAGAATGCATTTTACTCGGATCTGGCCGCTCTCCTTCAGTTGACACGTGGCTCTGATATAGTCATTCTGGCCGAAAATATGAATGTTCAGATCGGCGGCCTTGGTGAGTCCGAATCTCGGTTGGGTGGTAGGTTTGGGATAGCGTCGCACCGATCAGATAATGGTGGGCGATTGATGCAGCTGTGCACTGAGCATAAGCTATTTTAACCAGCACTGGTTTTAGGCATCGTGCGTGTCAATGCTATACTTGGCGCCCACGTTCTCCGAATCAGGCCTGGTCTCAGATAGATCACAGAGAACACCGGCAAACTCTTTAAGCTGATCCGTGCTACTGGTCCCCGGCGACCGTCTGTCAGTGAAGCTATCAGCGAGGCAGATGGCACACTAGTTTATAATAAGTCCAGAAGGTTGGAACGCTGGGGGGACACTTTGAGGGTCAATTTAGCTGGCCTCCTGCTTCTACCGTGCTACCTCCTCAAACCTGTGATGTAACACCCTGATCGGTAGATTTAGAACCACCCGCTGAGACTGAGGTTCTCAATCGTAATAAGGCTGCTTGTTCAGATGATCTAGCGCCAGTACTTTTTAAAGAGGGTGGAGTGGTGTTAGTCGAGACCTTGACTCAGCTGTTTCAACTTGTGTAGTCGACGGAGACCATCCGCCCGTGTTGGGGTCACGCGATAATATTTCCTATATTCAGAAAGGGTATCAGGAGCTCTTATGAAAACCATAGGGGAATTAGTTTGACCCCAGTCATTCTTAGGATTCTGGCGTCCATTATACTTCGTCGATTCACTGCAGCTCGTTAGGTAAACATTAGGGAAGAATAGGCAGGGTTTCGCTCTTTGCGGGGATGTATAGATCACATGTTTACCCTCCATCAAACTCTGGAGCAACGTCCTGTGTATCGTCGGCCAACAATTGCCATATTTCTCCACTACAAAGGTGCGTTCGATTCGGTGAATCGATCTACACTTTCAGAGTCACTTAAACGCAGAGGTGTACCGACCAAGTATGTGAACATACTGTCGGTGCTTTACTCCCATACTTCAGTTCAGGTTAGGGTTTACGGTCAGCTGTCTTTCAGTTTCAGCGCCATGAGCGGCGTATGTCAAGGCTGTCCTCCTTCACCATTTTGTTCAATTTCGTCATGGATGAAATAATGGAAAACTGTCTGCGGCACTCGAATGATGCCGGTGTGGACCTCCTACCTGGTGGAATGCTGATTGATTTTGATTATGCTGACGATAAGGTGTTGCTGTTTGACAACTTTCCAGGAGCACAAGCAACGCTGAACGCTATTTCGCGTTTTGCCAAGTACTTTGGAATGCGCTTTGCATCTTCGAAATGCAAAGTACCTCTGGAAGATTGCTGTGATTAGGAAGCGGGTGTTTGACACTGATTGTCAAACGAGTTCTTTTATTCAGTCACTACATTTGCACAGACTTAGATGGTTAGGCTATGTACTAAGGATGCCGGCTAATCGCTTTCCACACTGAGCACTGTTTGCCGACGCTTCGAGCGATTGGCGTAAGGTGCGAGGTGGACAAATGATGACCTGGCGTAGACAAATGAAATCGTTCACGAAAGGATTGGCCACTGTAGATCGGGTTCGTCTTCCGGGCTGGAGCCCTCCCGACTCATAGAGCCGATGACTTGAAATTTTAGATGAGATTGCGGCTAACCGAGCTCAGTGGTGTGAATGTTGTCGTTGTTTGTCCGAGTTGTTTGTGAAGTGAGCGCACTTAATGACGCGGGGCAGTGAAAGCTGTGAGGAAGCTGTCTTGCTTATGACGCCTCACTTTCACTCATAAGGCTTGGTTGTGTGTTTGCAAGGTGTTGGCGCCTTGATGTTGTGTGTTTGAATGTAGACGTGGCTATTTTTAGTGACTAGGTCCCCTCCCCTCTCTTTTTTCTTCTCTCTTTCTAAACAGGGTTTTTTCTTCTTCATGGTTGTGTGGCAGTTAAGCATCAGTGTGGACCACTGATGTATTGCTATCTATGACAATGATGATGATGATGATTCTAGTGCCTTTGCATATATTCATCTTTTGGTTCGGTACGCTGCAGAAAACAGTCCGTTACATGGAGCGGCTGGCGCCTCACACAACTTTGACTGTGATTGGCTGACTGAGTCATCGTCTTTGTGGCTGACATATTATTGATAAGCTGTTGTTATCTCTCAGACGGGAAAATACGAGCCAACAGGTTTTCACGGGTTTGCTGATTTCATGATCCACTTATCAGCAGTAACAGCCAAATAGAGCGTTTTTCTGTTAAAGAGTTTATTGACTTTGGGTTTCTGTTAACCAACTTCCGTATCGTTTCGTTCAGTTTTCTACTTTATTCGCTTCTTTTCTTACGTTTTGCATGTTAGGCATCAACGTAACGTGAAATGCATCGCTCCATTGTGTATCGTAGATGTGTTCATACTGGTAATCCATCGTTCTTATTTGTCTTCCGGAAGCATACCAAGAGTAGGCACTCAGTTTTCCAATTGATTTGCGTCATGTGTCGATTGTTAACTATTGACTCATTCAGCTCATTGTTGAATTGATTACCTGTGATTGACCGTAAACACCGGATAGTTCTCCCTCCTGTTGGATTTCCCTTCCTTTCCACAATGAACTCGTGTTACTGTCGAAAAAAAGCTCAACCCAACATCATACGAAAAGCACGCTTTTTGGGCAACGCATCGTTGTCAAAGTACCTGCTTAGAAAAGTCGCTTTTCATGTCCCATATTGATGAGTGTTTCACGTTTTTAATCGGCAGTTTATACACTAACAGCTCGTTATCAGCGCCACTGTTTCTTTCTTGTAAGTCAGGATGTTTTAAACGCAACTGAGTTCGCCTCCACCGCCCCACCTCACTGACTTTGTCATCCTCACAGTACACAACTTTGTGAAGCACATTCAAAACAATCCCCGACGTTACGTCACTAAGTAGAGTTATGCGGAAACACGAATACACCTTACCGGTACGCCTTAGACTATAGCCACATTGAGCCATGTGACAGCGGATATCTTGTCGTTTTCGTTTTTCGATAACACAAACTATCCTTAAGGATGCGGGTTACTCAAACCTCATGCTGACCTTCCTTCTCTGTGCATTACTTCAAGATTGTAATTGCTCCATGAGGGAATTACCGATGCCTTCGGGATGACGTACCGCAAACATCTTCTCTTACGTGTCCTTGTGTCTTTGGCACCTCGGCCAGATCCCTTGCTGACAACACAAACTTATTAGATGCGTGCTACTGGACAACGAAGACTGTTGATGCTCGCATAGTTGTACAACTCATTGCACGGAATGGATTTTCCATTTCTGAGGTGCGACAACGATTATTCTACCTAACAGTCTATTCTTCGTACCAAACGAACCTGAAAGTTTACAAAGGTGCGGATGTTTATGAGGGGTTGTCACTTGATTGAGAGATTGCTGTCATTTGCGAACTAGCTAGTTTAGCTGATGCAGAGAAGGTGGAGGAAATTAGTGGAAAGACGGATATTAATTATGTATCCAACGCCCACGACCAAACATCTGCTCTCCCTGCAAGCGTTCCATTGATAAATGCCTTCTTACGCTCAGTCGCGGCCACAAGTGCTGTTATTCAGACAGTGTAGATCTTATAAATGAAATTAACAGGCGTACCACCACTTCAGTGTGTCACTTGAGAGTGCAATCCCGAAAAATGCTGCTCTTTGGATTGTGCCAAACGTAATAAATGCCTCCCTAAAGCGCCACTTCATGTACTTGAGCCATTTGGCAGGAACCGGTGGATGTTGCTGTTGCCAAGGCTACAATATATCTTGAACTTCTCGTTGTTGATTACTGGCTACTCTAGACATACCTGGTTGCATTGGTAAAGTTATCGTTCGGTTGTTGCTTCCATCCAACCGAACGCTACTATTATCTCGTTCTCTGGTTAGAATGTGGACGTTACCGCTTTGTGTTTCTTATAGTCCATTTTCGGTAACTTCCAGCCAAACTTGATTTCCGACGTGTGACAGCGGAGTGTATGTGAAGTTGAAATCTTCACTTACTCTTGGCGTTGTAGCTACTCGTGCCTTAACTTCACTCACTCTGACGTTTCTGGGACGTTTGGTCTGTTTTTGAATTCACCATATGTTCTGCGCCACCTGTCTCACTTGATTATATGCAACCGTACTGAGTTTGATTGAGTCGGTCTTAATTATTCCCATATAAAATTGGACAGCTTTATCGCCACATACTAACTAAAATCTGCTCAAAACTGAACCTTTTTAAAGACATCGGGTTTTTAACTGTGATGATGTTATACTATTCTCAGTAGGATTTTTAACCTATTTCCACAATTTATAAGATAGTTGTGTGTGTGTGTGAAAGTTCCCAGCATTTGCGTCACAAGTTGTTTGCCACTAGGTTACCTCTGAGAGATTGTTTTTTCTCGGCCGTCCAAACCTCATCAGGTGCAGTCGCGTTTACCATGATTAGAATCTGGGATCTGAGGATTGATGCTCATCACTGAATTGCTGCGAGTTCCACAAACCGGATTCCGTTCTGCGGTTTACCGGACACTGGTCTTTATGTGGACGTGTTTCTTATTGTCGCTGTGTGTTCAACATGTTTTTTTTGTGGTCTATAGAAATGTAGGGGTTCCTTTTCTGCCTGTAATGGTCGGGAATATCACCAGTAAGCCTTGACAACGTGTTTGCTAACGGTAAGTCGATGACCATGCTCAGAAGGTGATTGCTTTCTCCAGTGGGTCAGTTCTGCTATGCTCACTTTCATTCTTTTCACGAGGGATGGGGATGAATCGAGTAATTTGTCCCATTTTTTGATTGTTGAGTTATCGAAATGTCTAGTTAGGTTGTTACAAGTAAACGACTGTCTCAAATCAACTTGGACAGGTTAGAATATGGGTCCCGGCAATTCTATGTCAACCTGGCAGGATCTGGCCAGATGAAAAAATCATTTAATGTGACTGAGGAAATCATTTCCGAAGTCTCAATGTAGTTGAAGTTTAAGATCTTTACTGAGATAACCTTAGAAAATAATTATCGCGATCTAGCCCCTATGGAAAGACCTGTGTTATTTCAGCGTTG
Organism: Paragonimus heterotremus; assembly: GCA_013368495.1. Lineage (NCBI taxonomy): Eukaryota > Metazoa > Platyhelminthes > Trematoda > Plagiorchiida > Troglotrematidae > Paragonimus > Paragonimus heterotremus. The sequence goes on from LUCH01017979.1 coordinate 12,413, forward strand.
GAGAGAAAACATAATTTCGTATGTCCTTTCAGAAGGTGACCGATCTCCCCTTCTTAACTCCACTCTTGAGAATACGCCTCGGGATTTTAAATTACCTTTGAATCGAGCTTCTGCGTTGGTCGGTTTTAATTGGGGTGGCTCGAAATGTTTGTACGACACTATACTATGTGGTCTCTCTCGAAGGTAGTTGCTGAATACAGTTAGGATTCCACCTTCAGCCCAAACTGATTGTGCGTGGTTGAAGTCATAGTGACTTGGGAAAGAAGTCAGCCATCGTCAGCACACATACATCTTCAGTGCCTTGTATCATGTACCCTTGGACAAACAGCACTTAGTTTAGCATACGTTTGCACAGCCTTAGAATCATTTAGCATCGCTAGCCTAATGACGCCTGACAAGAAAGAGCACGATTGCCATCATCGGACTTCGCCGTGACCCTTGCTGAATACTGTACATTTTTCGTTGGCTCGATTTTCGTAGGAGCCCTCTATGCCCATTACCCCTCTGCCTTATTTAACATCATGTTTACGGTGCTAATAATAAATACTCTCGCAGCCCTTTTCAGATAAACTACAGACAGTGTGATCCAGAAAGACCACCTCACTCTTTCCAGTTAACTGAGTTGGAGCCCATTCATGGATAAACTCTGCTTTACATTATGGGAATATCTATACGATCGTTGAATCAGTCATCTATGAATTTTTACACTCGTGCTGGTCCATATAGCCTGGTGTGGTGATATCGTGACTCATCAACCCGTTTTCCACACTCCAATCGGTCGACAAATTTCGGTTTTTGGCAGCGTACACTCTGAAGTTGGAATTTTACTGTGTCGAGTGAAATAGCGACTAACAAAATTAATTGTATCCAACAGGAATCAACCTCTTATTCAACATTATGAAGTAACCAGTAATTGCGATTACTGATTGCTTTATTCCTTCTAGATGGGCGGAAATTCAGTCAATGCATGTGTAGAAGTTCATTGTGTAACCCTTACATTTTTCATCTCAGATCCGAACTAGCTAATCGATACCAACTGACCTTGCACATTGTTTTGTTCACTAGTGTAGTGTATTCAAATAAGTTCTTGTGATCATGAAGTCTGCAACCTAACAGACCACAATTATTGGCCGTACTCGACAGAGCAACCACAATCCTAAAGATCTATTTCGTTGGCCGAACGTCTTGTGTTTCATAGTTGTTGGTGACCCCATTTAATAATGTTGCTTATTTCATCAGAGCAGAAAGAAGACATATGTGGCGATATGTTAACATTTCATTTACTCTCATCAGTCGCAAACGTAAAACATTCCAGTTATATACATCATACAGATAAGGACAGACAGGGATTAGACACGCATACAAGCACACCAATTATCATGTAATCACGAGCAATGGCAACCCAATAGGTTGTCTCAACCACTTTTGTGCACACAGCGTCGGCTGGTAAGTTCGGATTAGCATCGCTTCACAGAAAGCTAACAACTTCGGGTTTCGATTGCGCAACAATATCTTGAATGAGTTAACTGGGCGATTATCTAAGGAAAATGAACACTATCTTGGAAGATCATAAAAAGTTCAAGGTGGACCAGACAGCAGAAAACAACATATTGTTGGGAAAGCAAGTTACAAGGCAACTTCAGATACTGTTGTTACATGAACACATATCTGAAGCTCAGTATAGACAGTTGAAACCAGTCGGTACGGAAACACCCAGATTGAGAGGTGCTCCAAAAGTACACAAAGATGGTACACCTCTACGTCCGATCTTGTGCATGAACAATTCCGCTTATCACAAAGTTGCACGTTGGATAGTAGATATTTTGGATCCCATCCGAAAAATCTTTCGCCCACATTGTTTGAAGGACTCTTTCGAACTAGCTGAAGTCTTAGAAAACATTTCGGTGAGTACTCAAGTAATGTATTCCATGGATGTTTCTCTTTTTACAAATGTTCCTCTTCGTGGGACAGTTGATTTTTTTATGTGACTTTATCTCGAGCCAGAACTGTGATATAGGTGTTCCACTAGAATACCTCAAAGATCTTATTTTGTTATGCACAGAAAACATTCGTTTCGATTTTGAAGGAGTGGCATACAAACAGATAGATGGTGTTGCTATGGGTAGTCCGTTAGGCCCAACACTAGCGGACATCTTTCTAGGAATGATTGAGCGGCAAATCCCGGATTATGTAGCTCAATCGTTATTGTACAAACGATACGTTGATGATATTTTAATTTTTACTGACGCTACTCATTTTGATTTATTCTTCTACTTTCTTAATAATATTCACCCTAACCTATCTTTATCTCACGAAGTTGAATCGAACAATAGTTTACCCTTTTTGGATGTATTCATAACAAGACGTGGGGATGGCACGTTACAGCGCTCAGTTCACCGCAAAGCGACATGGAGGGGCCAATATCTTCAGTTTTCCAGTTTTACTCCCATTGCATACAAACGGGGTTTAATTAATACACTGTTTCACAGAGCCAGGCGTATTTGCACCCCGGATACTCTGCAGACAGAGCAGGAGTTGCCGAGACAAACCTTACTAGCGAATGGATACCCCGATAAATTCATAGAGGCACACAATACGGCGAAGAAGAGCACTGACCCCATACTGACGGCTCAAAAGAAATATGTTTTCTTATTCTTACCATTCAAGGGTGACCACTTAGCCAATGATATAAAGCACAAATTGAGGTCTGCTCTGGCGCGAACATATGCGGCTGCTCAGTTGCGCTTATTTCAAATCACCAGAGGACTAGTTCTCCACAATCGCGAAAGTAGTTTGTCAAGTTGTTCTGTCTCCCATGTTGTGTACCAGTTCATTTGCAGTTGCAGTGACGTTTACATAGGCAGAACAGATCGACAACTATCACAACGAGTCGCCGAACACATCCTGAAGTGGTTGAAACAACAGATGACTCATCACTCTCAATTAGGTGCACTGACGGCTCGAAATCCAACCTCATCGATTGCTAAACATCTCATGACAACAGGTCACCAAGTTGACCCAGTTAACTCATTCAAGATATTGTTGCGCAATCGAAACCCGAAGTTGTTAGCTTTCTGTGAAGCGATGCTAATCCGAACTTACCAGCCGACGCTGTGTGCACAAAAGTGGTTGAGACAACCTATTGGGTTGCCATTGCTCGTGATTACATGATAATTGGTGTGCTTGTATGCGTGTCTAATCCCTGTGTGTCCTTATCTGTATGATGTATATAACTGGAATGTTTTACGTTTGCGACTGATGAGAGTAAATGAAATGTTAACATATCGCCACATATGTCTTCTTTCTGCTCTGATGAAGTGGTTAAAGGGAACTCAGTGTTTCAAATGTTGCTTATGGTAAGCATCCTACCGACGTATGGAGTACTTAACTTGACTGTCGGAGACTACAGTTTAATGTGAAGTAAATATTCGGTAGTGTGTTCGTTTGTTTAATCTTTAGATTTGCAGTGTTAGGTAGTTGTGTCAGCTGTTTGGGAAGGACTCTTTTGACTCATATGAGGCGTGGGAAAGGTTAAGAATGACTTAGAAACGAAAAATGAAGGCACTTAACACTTAGTTAGCCACTGTTCGGTATCACTTCTCAAACCCACAGAATCGGTGACTTGAGACTTTAGGAAAGATGTAGTCCATGTAACTCAGTAGTCTAAATACTGTTTTTGTTTGGGTGAGCTTTTTCTGAAAGAAATGTCATTACTGAAGCGAACAGTGAAAATCGTAAAGGACCTCTCTTGAGAATGCCCTTTTAGCTTAATTTTTAACTTGGTTGTGCACTTCTAAAGTGTGGCACCTGTATGTTACACTTTTTTAGTTAGACGGGTGTTTTTAGTCGTTAGCTCTCATCCAGTTCTTTTACGTTGCTTCATAGTTATGGTTTGTTCCTCCTTCCTTCATTGTGTACTGCTTTGTTATAGTCGGTGGTGATGATCGTTTTTATCAGTTAGTGGATTTTTTCCGAGAGATTTTCCGAACTACTCAGTGGCGGAATGTCATATCGCTCTAACGACCATCCCACTTGATGTGGACGAATTGTAGGATTAGACGGTGGTCGAATATCATAACTCTTTTCAAATGTTCGTCATGCCATGGATCATAGAAGAATACGAACTACATGCGAGCATTAAATATCCCTCATTTTAGTGACCCCCGGACGTCATATCCATGCCACGGATGGCGAACTTTGGGGGAGACAACACGTGAGTCAGCTACTCTGGTTCGTATCTCATCGACAGTCTTGTACGTTGACGAGATGCTGTTGCTTAGCCAAGTCAAGCACCGTCAGTTTACCACTTTATACTGTATGTGCTTTTGGTCGATCCCTGTGATTATAGTTCATTCCGCCCATAGTTATCGTGTTCACCGTGTTTCGCTGTATGTTAATCCCATGTGTCCTACTTGGTGGGATATATTCCTACCATATGACGAGTTGTGTTAAGAAGCATGGAGTCTTGCTTCTACAGTGCGTGATGGATGTTTGAAAGAAGACGTTTACGGTCGCAACAATATATTTTGGGCTATTGTCTCTGACAATTGGACCACCTATTCCCTGTGCTGATATGTCATTTATTGACAGGACCCTGATTAGTTGGTTAAGCAGAGTTAGTGGATATCCTTTGCTAATTCTGAAGCATTATGATCACATTCATCTCACCACATCCAGTAATGCATTTGCATAAAGTTGACTGACTACTGTTCTGGTTAACCGCAATGTGTGCCGCGCATCCTAGAAGTTTTCTCGCATTCTTACCCTCATCCTGTTCTTAGGAGCAACAACTTGTACCACAATGCTGTCTGATCAGAATGGCAACCAAATCTTTATGTACGTTTGTATATTTAAACCTACTTTCAGGTTAGACAGAATTTTCAACATCCATTCCTCTTGCGTAACTTTGCCATCCAAAGGTTAGTGAGTCAAAATGTTTCCCACAAAGCCGAACCTCGTTTTCTTCTTTTCTCTGGCCTTCTCGTTCCGTTTTTTTAAATGTTTCTCATTCTAGGATCAGGCGGTCGCTTCTGAGCAAGAGCTGGCTGTCTGTCCAAGTCTCCCTATCACCACAAGTATAGATGTAGCAGCTACAGATGTTCCTGCAGGTTATTCGACTCCGGCGAAAGGTGCAAACCCTCCAGTCATTGCCAGCTATATGAATTGGACCTCCTCAAATCAACTGGACCCATCCGCACCCATCTCAGGGCTACCTCATGATACCGCCGATCAACCACCTGCACCTGCGAACTCAGTATCTAAACCGCTGCAACTAAATGATGTGATTTGTTCTTCCACTTGCCCATCAGAAGTTAGTTCCTGCACAGGCTTCCATGTATGGGAGAAAATCCTGATGTTCGTTTTGTCCCTGTGATAGTTTCATGTGTATTATGTTCACGCGCTGAACAAAGGTGTTGAAAGAGTTTTTATAAATTCCACATGTTTTGGTTGAGGACTTTCATTGCGAGTTATGTGAAAGGAGTTGCAACACTTGTTGTCCCGAAGCACTCATGATGACCGACCTTCCCGTGTTCAGCCATTTAGTATTACCTTTGTGGTTTACACTCACGTTAGTTCATTTGGGATTGACACAGGCTCGTGGTAGTTCGGTGTTAACGGCACGTGACTATCAGTTGTACAGTCATAGGTGCAAACTTGATTGTCGCGATTGCGTTTGTTTGACTCCAGCAGCATCCAGTCCACAAGTGACTTTTCTACTCGAATATCTTGTTGTGTGAAGAATGAATCTTCTAACTGGATGAGCGCTGGTTGCCCTTGAACGTTTAAATTTATAGCTGTACTGTCAGATTAAGGTTATCAGAAGAAGGATTTAAGGAAGCATAATAGCGGATTCATTGCCGTTAGTTTGGTACGTGGCATATTCATTAATCTGGTCTGGTTGGCCTAAGTTGAACACCAGTCAGACTTGTTCACAACCCTTTGCATGCGGAAGGCTTTTTTTTAGTTTATCCTTTGCAACACAAAGTACTAGATCCTAATCTCGTTCTTGTTTGCACCTCTCAACAATACCTATTCTTACGACGCCCTAATTTGAGCTACGGTTAACATTTGCGTGAGGCAGTCTGCGCTTGTCGCTATTCCATTGACGTCTTTCACTTGTAAGTACTACCATGATTGCCAGACTGTTTTCAGAAAGGACACAGTAACTACACAACACTCCTGAGGAAGTCCACCCGAGGTGGTTGAAACGTAGAGTATTACAACTTGCTCATAACGTTGTGTTATTCTCAATCCATTTATCGACACAGTAACTATCCTGTTGATTTCGATCTGCGACTGAATGGTTAGGACTTCTCTTGACGTAATGCGGTAACATAGACACTACTCATAAGCACGTGTGACACGTTTTTTTGTGAATTTTCATTTTGTCACTGTCACTGATGCAGTTAGCTATTTGCAAGCGTTGCATCCCTGAAGATTGTAACGGAACATACAAAACTATCGTTAATGTTGACTAATAACTTGTGTTGTTTCATTTTGACGCTTCCACTTGTCTTCAATCGTATGACTTCGCCGTTTGTTGTCCAGCTTCTTCGTCACACTGTGGTACCTCCAGTGATGCATCATTGTAGCCACATCTATTTGCCCTTAGGACTCGCCTGTTGATCCGAACTCTACGTTCAGCACACAGTGTAGGATCAGTTGTTCTAAATGTAGATTTCGATAGGCTCAAAACAATCGACTGCCGCAGTCATCAATCATCTTCATGACCCGTCGTTACTTCACTCTTTCTCGTCGTTAACGCCAAAGTTTTACTGTCCGAAATTGTTAGGGGCTGAATACCAGTTCTTCCCCTAGTCAACCCAGTAATTTGTCTTCCACGTGAATTAGCAACTTGGAACACTTCACCCGGAATTTGGAAACTGCCAATATTTCTCGCACCCACGAGCAAATCTGAACAGATGAACACCACTAAGAAGAGAGGTTTGCACATTACCATAAGCTTGAAACAAATTTAATTATAATGCTCGTGGTATAGTCTATCGCATGGTGTAACGTGTGCATTTCAAGAATACTGGACAAATTGAGATGATTTTGATGGAAAACCATGCAAAATCCTTTTTCCCCACTGAATAAATCTGACTATTCAATCCAACACAGTCTCAGACAGCAAGTGGGAGAAGCTGCATAGTGCGTTAAACGTCAACAAAATCGGACCAGGCTGTTTGTGCGTATAGATGTGCGATTATCGACACTGTTGAAAAAAGTGAACAGTTGGCAGACTGTAGTTGACACAAACCAGACATGTCATGCGTATTGCTCCTATTGTCCGCCTATTGTGATTTCACTTGAATTCGATATCACTGACCCAAGCTTTCTTTGTTGATCACTTAACGCTGCCGAACACACGAGAGTTGCTCCATGTAGACCACTTTCATTTATCCATTCATTGATGATGGCTTTGAGCTTACTCTGATGATGATGTGGTTCAAGTCACCGCTCTGGGCAGCAGCGACAAGAGGTATCCTACAAGAATTCGGGTACCAAGCAAAAGCAACAAAATAAGAACAAGGTTAGTTGAGTTATGTACTACTACTATATCGTTTATTTTGAAGGGCAATATACACAGCTTCGTTCAAGGGAAGAACAAACAGTGACACCAAAAATAAGCAACAGATATGTAAAAAGATGAATATGAAAACAGACTGTCTGTCACGTGTGAGACGCTGCGTAGTTAGCAACACTGAACAGTTGACAAGTCCTCTCACAAGAATAATAAGCGCTAATGGGCCAGTCATCAGGTGAAAAGTTATTTGCGCCGTATATAACAAACAGGTTTAGAATTGAAAAAAATGCACGAAAAACAATAAAAAGAAAAATAGGTGAACGGTCAGCTTCACGAAATCAAAAAGTTCTTCAGGGCACAAAAGTGCTATCATAGTCAAGACTCACGCGTCAGGACAAAAAAATGTCTTTCATAATGAGACAGCTGTCAGAGAGGTGGCAACAGTTAACGTCAGGTTCCCTGCATAAATATGTCGTAGGTTTTTAAGGAACCTAGAACAGTCAGTAGACATAAATTCGTGACTGCGTA